>APFE030692343.1:140060-157598 GCA_000404065.3 Pinus taeda | reverse complement strand
TACAAATGAAAAGACCTCCTTTCTATATATAGGAGTCTAAGGGGTCATTATATAATCAGAGCCTACATAACAATAATATTGTAAGGGCACAATAATAACAATAATGGACTTCTATGGGGCACAATAGTAACAATATGGGCACTACATGGGTACATCAATATAATAAGAGGTTTGTACTAATAATAATAAGGGGTTACACTAGTAGTATAGGGGCCTAACAGTTTTCTGCTTCATGTACACTCTTCCATTCATGACTTTGTATGCCCGTCTTATCACCATAATGCTTGCATTACCCACGTTTTGCTATGTTCATTTTTTAATCATAGTTTCATTCATTTCTTTGTTTGCCCACTATAGTTTGTAAGCACTATCATATTCATTTTTTGTAATTTCATTCACCATCATATGCATTTCTCATTGTTTTGTAAGCGCCACTATAGTTTCGTTCATTTCTCATTGAAAGCACCATCATATTCTGCATGTTTGCAATTATATGTAATTGATTTAAAAATTACCATTGTTTAAGTCATTTTTATAATGATAATAACCCTTGTTGTTTTTGTAGGCAAGCAAAAATTCCTTATGGGCAAAAATTTTGAGCCTCAATTTTTTATCAAAAGTGATTATGTTTATGTTGAAGGATAATGAAGGAGTATCTGGGGTTAATGAAATGCAGGGTAGGATAATGAATGTAATTTTTTATGTGGTGATGTAGTTAGGATAAATATAATATGAATGAAGGAGTATATGGGGTTAATGTAGGACTATAATGAAATGTAGTAGGATGCATATCCAAGTTAAATTAATTTTAACAATTCTAGAAAAAAATAAAAAAAATCAAAGGTTTTAAGAATATACATATACATACTTACAATACTTCTTCTTTCACATAATAGCTCAATGTTTGTTAATGATGACCTTTGCTTGCTCGTCCATACTTGACTCTTTTGAATGATGATATTTCTTCAAAGATAAATTCTGATGGAATGTAGAAACTTGTATCATTTTGATGTTCTTTCATGTTTTTGCATCTGATATTGATTCAGGTCCCTTCTAATTAATTATTATGTTGTTCGGGCCCCTTTTGCAATGATCTTTTCAATAATGTTTCAAGTCCCTTCTTCATTGTTGTTTCAGGTCCCTTTGATGTTAATTTGATTCAGGTCCCTTCTATATATGTTAACGATGATGTTTTCAAGTCCCTTCTCATACTTGTTGATAAGAATGTTGCAGGTCCCTTTTGATAAACAACTGCTTGATATCAAACCATTGCATGGTTTGTTGATTTATTATGAATCTTCCCCCCTTGCTTATATTCAGACTTATCCTCAAGTCTTTTAGGTTTTGGGGAATGATCCCGTAGAAGCAAAAATGGAAAGAAAAACACGAAAAATAATTAATATTGGTCAAACATGTTGGTTTTCCGATATGAATTCATTTGTGTTGTGCCAGTGTCCTAGATTTTCACAACCAAACTCTTTTATTATTTTTTAACTTTTATTTTTTATTTTTCTGAAAGTAGGGAAGGCATATTGCTATGCTTTTCCAATATTTCTATGTCATTTCCTTATGAAACTATTTTCAAAAAGTCTTCTTTGTTTATAGGCTTATGATAAACTTTTAGTCTATGGCCATTAACCAGAAAAGAAATTGTTGCTTCATCTATTGTCTTTATCCTTACTGTTCCATTGTCAAAGATTTCTTCTATTTCATATGACCCAAGCCAATGAGTAGTAAATTTTTCTTTGAAATCTTTGAACTTAGAGTCAAAATGTGGTGCCCAGTCTCCTTTATGAAATATTTTGTTTTTAATGAATTTGTCATGCCAATTTTTCCTCTGTTGTTGAACTAGAGATGTATGTTCCATATCTTGTTTTATGATCTCATCTAGTTCATTGAGTTGCATGATCCTCTGTTGTTGTGCTTATGTCAGGTCCAGTCTCAATTATGCTGCAAGTTTATATGTAGGGATCTCAAATTCAATTAGCAACAAGACTTATTTTCCATAAACAAGTTGATAGGGGCTAAATCCAGTAGTATTTTTCCATGTTATCCTATAAGCCCATAATGCTTCATTCAACTTCTCTAACCAGTCTTTTCTATGCATGTTCACTTTTTTTGTCATAATATTATCATGTACTTTGTTTGTTGATTCAACTTGTCTATTTGCCTGTGGGTGGTATGGAGTTGATTTTCTATGTTTAATCTTATATTTCTCTGTCAGGTCTCGAACAAGCTTGCAAGTGAATTGTGTACCTTGATCTGTGACAATCTGCCTTGGAACTCCATATCTTACAAATATTTCTTGATAAAGAAAAGTAACTACTACAGTTTCTGTTGCTTTTCTCAATGCTTTAGCCTCTTCCCATTTTGTTACATAGTCAGTACATACTAGGATGTACTTCTTACTATTTGATGATGGGTTGATAGGATCCACAAAATCAAGATCCCATTGTTCAAATGGCTCTATTAGTACTTGCAGCTTCAATGGAAATTCATCTGAAACTATAGGTCTACCTATTCTTTGGCTGTTATCACATCTTTTAGCATAAGTCTTTGAATATTTGAATAATGATGGCCAATAGTAGTCTTGATTTAAGACCTTCTATGTTGTCCTCTTCCCTGTAAAATGACCACCATAGGGTTACATTTCCTAATTATAAGATTAGGTCTTGTATAGAAAATATCTCCATTAATCCAAGTGTATTTTGTACTGTCTTTAATTATTTTATTTTTCTTCTTGCTAGTGAAATGTGATGGTAATATTCTAGATGATATATAATTAGCTATATCTACAAACCATGGGGTTTTACTTGTTATAGAAAATATATGCTCATCAAGGAAGTTATCTGACATAGGTATAAGATCTTGAGAAGAATGAAGTCTTGATAGAAAGTTTGCTACTTGATTATTTTGCTCTGGTCGATCTAAAATAGTGATATTAAATTATTGCATTAATAACAACCATCTAGTAATTATGCCATTAGTAATTGTTTTGTTCATTAGATATTTAATTATTGAATTATCTGCATGACAAATACTTGATAACCTATTATATAATGCCTAAATTTATTAACTGCATGGACAACAACTAGCATTTCTTTTTCAGTTACTGTGTATTTTAATTCTTTCAGAGTTAAATTTTTTGCTTATAAAATAGATTGCATAGTTAAACTGATTTTCTTGCTCCTATTGTTGTATCTGATGTATAAGTAGATATATGGAATGGTAATGACCAATTTGGTCCTTTGAGAATGGGTGCTATAGACAATTTTTCTTTCAATTTTTCAAATTCATTTTGACAATTTGTAGTCCATTGAAACTCAATATATTTTGCAAGTAGTTTAAACAAGGGTAAAGATATCTTATTGAAGTTTTCAATGAATTTTCAATAGTAACCTGCATATCCCAAGAAACTTCTTACTTATTTTTGTGTTTTTGGTGGCATTAAGTTTACAATAACTTGTATCTTTGTTCAGTCTACCTTGATTCCAAAAGAAAAAATGTGATGTCCCAAGACTATCCCCTTTAGTTAACATGATAAAAACATTATCATTGCTGAGGGATTGGTTTGTCTCTATGCATCTCTTTAAAACGTTTTCAAGATTATTCAAACAATCATCAAATGCATCGCCATATATAGTAAAATCATCCATGTAAACCTCTACACATTCATGGATTAGATTAGCAAAGATTGCAATGCCTGCTCTTTGAAAAGTACTAGGTGCATCACATAACCCAAAGGAAAAAACATTATATGCATATGTTCCCCATGAAAAAGTAAATGTAGTTTTATCCTGGTCCTCTAATGCTATCTTAATCTGATTGTATCCACTAAATCCATCATGAAAAGAAAAGAATTTTTTTCTAGCTAATGAATCTAGTACTTGGTCAATGAATGGTAATGGAAAGTGATCTTTTAATGTTGCCTTGTTCAGTTCCCTATAGTCTACACATATTCTTCATTTGTCATTTTTCTTTGGCACCACAACTAAAGGTGAAACCCATTGACTATCTAAAATAAGATAGATGAATCCTACTTGTAACAGTTTTTGCAATTCCCCTTTCACTATTTCTTTCATCATAGGATTCATTCTTCTTTGTGGTTGTCTCACTGGTTTGATATGATCATCAGTATAGATATGGTGAATACATGTCTTTGGATCAATTTCTTTCATGTATGTATAATCTCAGGCAAAATCTTTTGAATATTTATGTAATAATGCAATTATCTATTGTTCTTGTGATGATTGTAGATTATTACCAATATTTAAATTCTTTCCCGGATTGATTTGAACAGTTTTACTTTGAGAATTGGTAATTGAGTTGATAGGAAAAATGCTTTCAAATGAATTATGCAATGATTGAATAGTACACTTTTCCTAAAAATATTGATTTAAAATATGGTTTGCAACTTCATATTGTGTTATTATTAGATATTCAGAAATATTAGGTTCTCAGATAAAAAGATCTATTAAATCCTCATTTTCTTCCTCTTCTCTAAAATTAAAGGCTTGATTAATGATTAAAATAGGCTGAGTGTTTTCTTGTTTATCATCAAGCCATGATAGTAAAGAAGGAGATTGAGTAGGAGGATATAGTGTAATATGTTTCCTTTCATCTCCATGTGCTATGATCATGCTTCCTAATCTGCATCCAATGAAGACATCTGTTGTGGCTAACCATGGTCTGCCAAGAATTAGAGGATGGCCTCCTAAATTTGTTTTTGGTTGCAAGATCAAAAAGTCTATAGGATATTCCCAAGAATCTAAAGAAACAATGATATCCTCAAGTATTCATTCTGGTACAACTTTAGATCAATCTTCTAGTTCTAAAATTGTAGTAGTAGGTCAGATATTTGACAATTTTAAATACTTCATAGTTTTTGCTATCATGACATTTATAGCAGCTCTTAGATCAATTAAAGTTTTAGGAACTGAAAATTTATTGATTGAAATGGTAACCATAGGCATCCCAAGATCAATATATTTTTCATTTTTTATTTTTGTAGACATGAGACTAGCTAATTTGCCAATGACTTGAATTGTGAATGGATCTTGTTTCGTTTTGTCAATTTGCTTAATGCATAATTCCTTTATTGTTTTTCTATAAATTGGAATTTTCTTAATATCTTGCAACAAAGGAATTTTGACATAAGCATTCTGTAATTCATCTACAATATCACATTCAGGAAGAGAAATTGGAATTTTGATTCTCTGCCCTACTAACCTCTCTAGATAAGGTGGTGTTTGAGTCATAATAGATTTTCCTTTCTGAATTTAATTTTTCGAATGAGATTTTTCATATTGTTCTCCTTGTTCAGTTTGATATTCTATGATTGGTGGAGAGTATTTGTGTAATACCTTCCCAGACCTTAAGTGGACATCTTGTATATGAAGAATAGAATATGTAGGAAATAATGTTGTTTCTTCCATATTATATGTTGGCCTTTCCACTCTATTACCCAGGTTTGCTATTGGCTGGGTTGGTAATTGAGTTGGTCTGGGTGGTGGTTGATTAAAAGGAAGTTGAAGCTGTTGAGATTGAGTTAGTGCAGGCATTGGTTGTTGTGTAAATGGATTTAATTGAGTGGATTGCTGGAATTGTTGATATGGAAATGATTGTTGAGGATATGGCTATTGATATGATGGATAAGATTGATATTGTTGAGGGTAAAATTGCTGAAGAGGTTGGGCTCCATAAGCATATCCTCGCCAACTTTGTGATAGTTGGTTCTGGTTTTGCTGAGGAGGCCAAACCTCCCATGGTATAGGAGTATTCCATGAATTTTGATATTAAAAATTTTGGGGAATTTGTTGAGCAAACTGTTAATATGTACCTGCAAAATGTAGTTGTCAAACTCCTCTTGGTGCCATATAATAAAATCCTTGACTTTATTCTATTTGACTTGCTTGTAATTATTTTAATGTTGGACAATCGTCTGTAACATGATTTTTTGTACATAGTCCACAAACATGTATATTATCCAAAGGACATTCTTGTAAGAGATGCTTCTTCCTACACTTATGAAAAAAATTGACATTGTTTGTTCTTATTCTTATTGTTTCTTCTTTCCTTCTAATACATCAACTTGTGTTCCTAAGGTACTCAAAAGATCTATTTTAAAGTTTTCTAACAAACTCCCTATTTATGCTCTTGTGACTCCTCCTATTGCAAATTTATAAGCTCTAGAAGTTACATCTCTTTTCCCTGTTTTGGATCTACCTCTAGAGTACTTTTGACATAGTTCAGATATTTCATCAAATGGTCTCTATGAAATATCTCCTTTACCCATTACATTGAGAATATTAAGATACTCATGTCTTATTCCTTTAAGAAAAATTGTTCTAATGTTATCAGGATTTGGAGAATTTTATTTAGATTTTTGTAGGTTGTAAAGGAATTGTTCCAAATATTCCTCCAAACTCTCATCTTATTGTTGAGACATTCTAAAAAAATCTTCTTTTGAATCTTTAGGCCTACAATAGGCTTGATATTTCTTAAGAAAAATTTTCTTCATTTATTCCCAAGAAGTAATAGAGTGTTCTCATAATCCCATAAACCATTTTAATGCAGTTGCTTTAAGAGTAATAGGAAAAAGACGAAGTTTATGTGTATCATCGGTGTAACCATAAGTTCTACATAAGATATCAAATTCGAACATGAGCGAATTAGGATCTTCAGTAGACATTCCATAGAAATTTGGTAAAACTAAAGGTGGAATATTCTTCATTTTTACTTTTTCTCCTAGAATTTCTCTATTATCTACAATTGGAAATCCAAAAGTAGCTTCTTCATCATTTTCTTCATCTTGTCTTCTTGTATGATCATATTCTCTTTTGAGATCTTCTTTTTTCCTTTCTTCTTCTCTTCTTTGTCTCTTCTTCTTTGCCATTGTTTTTGTTGTTTTTCATATTATAACCTTTGTTCTACTGTGAGGATGGTAGATCCTTGTCCTTCTTTTGTCATATCTTTTTCAGTAGTTTCAACTATTTCAATAGCAATTTGAGATTAAACTTGTGCTATGTTTTCAAATATAAGTTGATCTATTTGTTCAAGAATAGGTTGATCAATTGGCTTTCTTGTTTCTCTTTTTTTCCTATGGAAGATATTTTGTTTGTTTTTGTCTTCTTTTCACTTCATAAGCTAACAAAGTTTGTCTTTCAACAAGAGGTTACCTTTGTCCTAAACATTGTTTTTCCTCTAACTCTTCCAAAGTTGGTTTTCCAGCAATTGGTGTAGTTAATTCAAATGGAGACAGACCTGCTTCTGCCAATGGTTTAGGAGTTAGGGGGTCTTGTTTTATGTATCTACCCTTTTCATCTCTAGATCTAGGCACAAATGACCATAATGAAAATCCTATCTATGTTTTTTTATGTTTATGTTTTTTTATATTTTCCAAATAATCTTCCTAATTAGTTATATCCAAAATATGTTTCTCCGACAACGACGCCAAAAATGTCAGCTCAATTTATTGTGTAAATTAAGACATGTATTTTACTATCAATCTAGGTTGGTAATCTTAGAAGCAAACCACGATTTGTGGATTTTTGGATAAGAACTAATATAGAAAGTAGTTATGAGAACAAAAGTGCATATTACAAATATAAATCATTCTACATAACTAAGAATGGAAATACATATAATAAATATAAATCACTCTTCACAACTTAAGAAAAAATATATAAATCTATTCCATAAAAGCATGCATTATTGGTCAATGAAATTAGACTATTTTAGAAAAACAAGGAAGATGCTCTTTCAAAGAGACCTGGTTGTCCTCCCTCAACAATTCTATAATGACATTGCTAATATCTAAGTAAGCATAAAAGAATGTAATGAAAGCATAAGAACTTAATCTAAGAAAGCTTGAAAGAAGTGAAGCTTGTTCATTCTTAGTCCTAGCTCACAGAGAAGAAGCTCTTTCTTAAGAGACTTGGTTGTCCTTCCACATTCAAGCTAATCACTAAAAAGAAGAAATATTCAATTAACACATTTCATAAAATAAATTCACATTAAAAATGTTTACAAATATTTACAGCAAATGAATATAATAAACATGGAGAATTAGACTAGCATATGCACAAATATGAAGACCTCAGTAAAACTAAATGCTTTCACTGCCATGAGTATGGAAACTATGCAACCAAGTGTCCACATAAGAAATTCAGTAACGAGGTTACAGTAGCAGCAGTAGGAGATTCTCTCACATCACAATTCGAGTTGGATTTTACCCTTATTTCTCACATGGAAAGCACAGTAGGGAGTGAGTGGTACCTAGACTCTGGTGCTTCATATCATACAAAAAGAAATAAGGAGTTCATCAACAACCTAGAAGAGAAGGACCTACAATTACCCATAGAGCTTGGAGATGATGGGAGATATAGTACTAAAGAGATTGGCATTGTCACCCTCAAGAGAGAGTCATACTCTCATCTTCACCTAGTGAATGTGACGTATGTGCCTGGTCTAAAGAAAAATTTAGTTTATGTAGTTGTACTTGAAGACCATAGATATGATGTTGTGTTCAGTGAGGGGAAATATTATCTGAAGGATGTTGCTACTAGACTAGTAAAACAAATTGGTGTTCAAGTTAAAAATCTCTACAACTAAGAGGTTTATTTCACCATGCATGCAGTTATACCTCCAAGAGTGAGGTGGGGTGATGTAGAGCCTTAGTCCCAGAGTTGCAAAGATTTGAGAAGGGTCCATAGGAGAGAAGTAGTAATTGCAGCGTACTCTTCTCATTGATCATTACCATTGCTACAACGGCCCACAGTATTCAATAACAGAAGGATCAATGTCAGTTGATGTAGTTTGATCTTGAGTGACAGTGCAAAGGCTAGTAGCAGTCAAAGGCTCAAGAGTCAGTTGTAGCTCAGAGAGATAATTGATTTAGTATTCTGGATTCTTCTCAGTTGCAGTTGTTGTAGTAGAAACAACAATAGTGAGAGGCAATGTTAGTTGTGTTCTGGTACATTCCTATAGAGGAACAAGATTAAGGTTGTGCAAAATCCTTTTCTTGATAAGAGGGAGTGTTAAATTGTAGCAAGAAAGAGCTTCATTTGACTTGTGCCTTAGATAAATGGAGAAATTCAATTTTCCACATCAACAAGATGACTTGAATTGTAGTTAGCGAGAGTGTCATGGCCAAGTCACTTAGTTAAGTTGATCTGAATGGAAATTGGCATCCGCCCATGGTATTCATCGACCCATGGTATTTATCCACTCATGGAATATACCCATGGTATTGTAAGTGGCATCCACCCATGGTATTCATCCACCCAAGGTATTTATCCACCCATGGAATTTAACCATGGTATTCATTCACCCATGGTATTATAAATGAGGTCCACCCATGGTATTCAATCACCCATGGTATCTACCCGCCCATGGAATTTACTTTTGGTACTATAACTAAAAAGAAACTATAAATAACAAGTCACATTTTGCAAAATGACAGGTTGTCCACCACAATGTAGCCTTTACAGTTATTATCTATTTTAATAAAAATAATCTTTTTGATTTTATTTAATGTGTGTTCTCTTATTTTCTTCTAGCATTTCAAATTTTTAGATCTTGGGGACCTCCTCCCCAAGTTCCATTTCAATTTTTTTAGACCTTGGGGGTCCTCCCCCAAGATCTGGATTAGTGGTATCGGAGCAGGTTATGACTCCATGGAAATGAGGTTTTGACACATATTTCAGTTTCAAAGTTTTGTAAAAATATTCAACAAACTTCATGCACATGCTATGACCTCCACAGAGCACTTTCTTGGGCAAAGCGAGAATAATTTTTTGTTTTTTCATTTTTTTTGGCAGTGGGTTTAAAAATCAAATCTGAAATTTATGGTGCAAAATTTACAAAAACAAATAACAAATATGGATTCCTTGCAAAAAAATACCCAAATTCAAAAAAATAAATCGGCTTAATCAAAGTCCGAAAGAGGGAGATATTGCTGATTTGAAATTAGCTGTGTTGCAAACATTTTTCTAACGTCAATTTGTGGACGACGGCTCTCGTATCATTGCAGTTTTGTGCCAAATTTCAAAATAATGATTGCAGATCTGAGCTCCTCTTGAAAAATCACCCAATTTCAAAAGGAAAATGGTCAAATTGGAGTTCGGATGAGGGAGATATCACTAATTTAAAATCAACTATTTTTTTAGAACTTTTATCACAACAGGAAAATTGCAACACAAATCTGAGTTTCTAGAGTGTCCAGATAGGGTTTCCAATCACATGGGTGGATGCATAATGATCATTTTGTTTCCAAAAACATGTTATTAAATATTATGAGTTATATTGACCGAGTTATGTCCATTTTAAATCTGGAGCAAAATTTGGGACATGTTCCATTTGGAGACATGCCCTCCCACTTCGCTTTAAAAGGCACCTGCTTCACATTCATCATTTTCAACATGGAAACATCTGACTTGGGTTCTTTGGAGACATGCCTTCTCACCCCAGGTTATGTAGGCACTTGCTACTTCATCAACAATCAACATCACGGTTATGGGTCAACCGCAAAAAATCCTTGTCATCGAAGTCCATTTGATAAGCCACACACTGTTAGTATCAGAATTGGTCACAAGCATTACAGGGTATCTCTATCCTTGGATCTTTATTTCTCATGGTTATGGGTCATCCACAAACCCACACTTTATCAAAGTCCATTTTCTAGGCTGCACATTGTCAGTATCACAGTTGGTCACAAGCATTACAAGGTATCTTTATCCTCATATTTTCATTCATCACAGTTATGGGTTAACCACACAAAACCCTTCTCTTAAGTGGCTCTTCATATTCAACAAAGGCATCTTAGGAGGGAACTTCATGCAATGGGGACCATTTCTTTTTAAGGATGTAAGAATGATCAGAATGGAAATTGGTATCCACACATGGTATTCATCGACCCATGGTATTTATCCACTCATGGAATATACCCATGGTATTGTAAGTGGCATCCACCCATGGTATTCATCCACCCAAGGTATTCATTCACCCATGGTATTGTAAATGAGATCCACCCATTGTATTCAATCACCCATGGTATCTACCCACCCGTGGAATTTATCTGTGGTATTATAATTAAAAAAAGGCTATAAGTAACAAGTCGCATTTTGTAAAATGATAGATTGTCCACCACAATGTAGCCTTTATAGTTATTATCTATTTTAATAAAAAAATCTTTGTGGTTTTATTTAATGTGTGTTATATTATTTTCTTCTGGCATTTCAAATTTTTAGATCTTGGGGGTCTCCCCCCAAGATCTAGATCATAAGTCAATCAATTTGAGTTTGTGGGCAAGAAGTTGAGTTGTGCGTGAGTTCATTGTTAATATCTAACAATCTAATGGAGTTATAGTTAGTGAAACTAAGTTATCTGAACTCTAGTCATGAATAGAGTTAGTAAGAAGTTTAGTTGAATAGTTGTAACTGTTGTTAACTCACTGATCTCTCAGTTAACTAGTCAATTTACTAAAAATAGCCCTAGTCATGCATGCAATTCAAATTGCATAGTTGAATGGAAGGAGAAGGCATAATTATATTTATTATTGTATACTAGCGATTGTACAGAGTTTGCATGTAGCAAGTGAGCTAATTTCCTCAAGATTTGCACAAGGAAATAAGAGCACCATATTCTTTAGGAACAGGAATTGTCCAAGGAAATAGGAGGAAGTTGGAGGCCTATTTTGGCTAAGTGTTGGTCAGAGAAGGAAGAGGTCATTGTAACTGATCATTGTCTCATCTAATATAATACAAACACAGGAGGGGCTTTTTCCCAGTCGGTTTCTAGAGTAAAAATATTGTGTTCATTGTGATTGAATGAATGCATGTGTTTCTATTGTATGTTTTCATTTCCGCGGATTGAGTAGAAGAAATTTGTGTCTATTGATTTCAATCTAATTTAATTAGTGGCTGCAAATTTCGAGTTATTTCTAAATTATCCTATCCTTATAAATTTTATTCTTTCAAGTATGGATATATTTCTATCTAATGTTGAATCGAATTAGGTTATGATAGATTTCATCAAGTTTAAACTAGTAGAGAATGCAAATTCTACATCAAATATAATAATTGAGTATCGCAGATTATAACCTTTCACATGCGGATGGACCCTTAACAAAATACATAGAACTCTAGTAAAGTATTGATAAATGTATAACTTTCAATACCTTGAATCAAATTGTTGTTATGCCACAAACTGGTATATGACATTGAGTCCAACTTGAAAGTAGTGTTGGTATATAATGGATGCAAAAATAACATTACAAATGGTTAAAGTGATTCAATTCTTACAAGAAATAAAAAATAAATAAAAAATGAGAGTTTGAACAATGATAATGCAAGCATTGAAATAAAAGAAGACAAGAGTGAAAGCAAATTTGAAGTGTAATGCTACTAGGAAAGGATGAAATGAAATTAAAATCCATTGTGGAAGGGTAGTGTTGAGTAAGACTAAATTGAGCAGAATGGAGGAATTTCCCCATTGACCAAATGGATATGAGATTGTCATCCATGGTTGAGGAAACTAGACAACCTTGCACAAACACAAGGCATAGATCCAAAGCCATTATTTACTTATTTCATGTTCCTTTTCCTTCACATAGAAAATTTTATTAAGGAGAATGAAGCAGGAGAAATCTCTAGAAGAATTCTAAGTGGAAGTTGATCACAAGTACTAATGAAAAGAAGACCCAACGTTGTTGAATGTAGTAGTGAGAAAATTGGCTTGGCTTTGAATATATAAGAGGTGTCTAATAGTAACAACATGTTCCAATACCAAATGGGTGAAAGGTTGAGATCCTTGTCCATGGTAGATGGCATAAAGGATATTATTAGAATTGAATATATTTTATACGGAGAAAAGGGAGCAAGCCATATTCATATTGGTGATATTGCCAAAGATAGACAGGATTATTAAGATCTAGGAAGTCCTTGTCCACTACAGTGTAATGGTGGACTAAATATGTTAAGGATTTGCATTGGAAAAAACTAATAATATCAATAAAAAATCTCTTATTAAGAGAGAGACCCTATTTTACTATCGTATATGTAAATTTCTCTCATTGCTAAAAGATCTAATAAACCGATATTATTTTTGTTTGCCGAAGTTTGAGTTTTCAAGGTATATCTATGTTATTGATTATGTGAGTAATTATTTACTTCAAAGCTATTTTATGCATTTAGATTTACTCTCTAGCTTTTATTTTAGCTATTTATTACAATGAAATAACAAGTAGGGATATACCAATTAAATTCCACCTTTTAATATATGTTTCTTTGATATGGATGAACCATAGGATTACCATTTATGGATCAATTATGTCCTTAGACAAAACCATAAATACATGTCCAAAATTACGATTAATTTTTTCATTAAAGACCTAAACACAACTTAACATAAATAAATTATAACTAAAAATATTTAACTATTTCTCAGTCAAGTCGTGTACCTTCTCCTTATTTGGGAAAAGGGTTTTAGAGTGAGGTACTTTGTTTGTGATGGTTCTACCAAGTTTTGTAAGAGACTACTTTCATTTTACTATGGGAGAATGATGTCGAAGTAGCAACAAAATGATAACCATCCCATTTCTTCGCACTAAATAACTCTCAATAGATATGTTCAATCAAAACAAGAAAATAGATCGATGGAGCGTATCCAATTCAAGGGTTTTGTGCATAGGAGACTCTTAAATTCATCTCAATTGTCTATTGTTTTTTCTACAAATCCTCAATAATTCATTGCAACTTTTTAATTCAGGCAGTGGTTCTCAAGATAAATGTTGATATGCACCCTTATCCATCGGATCTAACTCCATCTTGTAGCTACAAAACATTTCAAAGCCCCTTGCCTTAGATTTTGCAAAAAATGTCTTCATGTATCCAACTCAATCTAATGTAATATTATGTTGAAAATACGTCATGGTTAACTATCATTTTTAGGCATGCAACTTAATTACCCCACATGCTAATTATATAATGAATTAAGTGGATGTACTCTTGGTTTTAATTATATTTGGATAAATTAATTTGGGTATGGGTGGCATCATTTCTAAAAAAGGTGCTTTAATTTTATTAATGATCCTTTAAGAGTTATCAAGGGAGAGAAATGAATGAGACACTTTGCTTTAGTATTTGGATGCAACATAAGAGGAAGGGATGGAGGGTAGCAACATGAAGACAACAAAGGAGGTGAAGGAACATAACAAAGATGTGGCTTGTCGAAGAGAAGAATAAATTAGTCATAAGTGCACTAAGGCAACAAAGAAGGAAGGAGATAGATGAGAAATAATCCAAATAAATCAACACAATATTGTCAATTTATAAGAAATGCAAATTCTCATGCGAAACTTTTTAGTGGATTTATGAGAAATGCAAATGGCCATGTAATACTTAGAGTAAAAAACCTATTTTTTTTTTTATAACAACACTAATATTTTAAGGGCCTTGTCCTATAAATTGTAAATTTATGAGAATTGATGAAAAATTGTGGATAAATTTTCAGGTGTCCCTATATTTGCATGTTTTTTTCCTTAATTAGTGCCTTAGTCCTAGAGTTACAAATATTTCGGCAGGTTCCATAGGACAGCAACAATAGTTGCAGTATACTCTTCTCTTGGATCATTACCCTTACTATAGGGGACCATAGTATTCAGTGGTAGAAGGATTAGTTTTAGTTGATGCAGTTAGATCTTGAGTGACAATGTAGAGGCTAGTAGCAATAAAAAACTCAAGAGTTAGTTGTAGCTCAGAGACAGTTGATTCAATATTTTGGATGCTTCTTAGTTGCAATTGTTGCAATAGCAACAATAACAGTGAGAGGGAGTGTTAGTTGTGTTATAACATATTCCTACAGAGGAGTCATATTGGGGTTATGTAGAACCCTTTTCTTTCTAAGAGGGAGTGTTAAATTGTAGCAATAAAATGTTTCATTTGACTTGTTCCTTCATCAAATGGAGAAATTTGAATTTCCACGTCAGTAAGATGACTTGAGTTGCAGCTAGAATTAGTGACATGGTCAAGTCACTTAGTTAATTCAATTAATTTGATTTTTTGGGCAAGAAGTAGTATTGTGCGTGAGCTAATTGCTAAGATCTAACAACCTAGTGGAGTTATAGTTAGTGAAACTCAATTATATGAGCTCTAATCATGAATAGAGTTAGTAGGAAGTTTAGTTGAGTAGTTATAACTATTGTTAACCCACTGACATCTCAATTAACTAGTCAATTTACTAAAAATATCCCTAGTCATGCATGCAATTTGAATTGCCTAGTTGAGTGGAGGGAAAAAGCATAATTGTATTGATTTTGTATACTAGTGTGTGTATAGATTTTGCATGTAATAGGTGAGCTAATTTCCTTAGGAATTGCACAAGGAAATAGAAGGCTCCTACTCTTTAGGAGCATGAATTGTGCAAGGAAATAGGAGGAAGTTGGAGGCTTATTTTATCTAAGTGTTGGTCAGAGCAGGTAGAGCAGGAGATCAATATTGCAGTGCAGATTGAGCTTTGTTGACACCTAATCCTTGTGATTGGGTAAATATATGTAAATAAATAAATGAGAATGTGAACAGTCATCGGGAGATGAACTGAACAATCTCTCCCTCATGTATATAACAGACCTACCTGATTGACTGAATAACACGAATTAGTCTTCTGCTTAATGGAGTTACTGCCTGGCCTGACATGGTATCAGAGCCAACTCCTTTTTAGCTCTCATGCTCCTTGTAACTCCTTTACCTATTTGCTATATTCCTTTTATACAGACCTGCACCTAACATTGCAAACGCTCCTCTGCCTGACAATGCCAACGCTGCTCCTCCATATTGTCCTGACTGCCCTAGCATTTCATGATAATTATTAGCGTTGTCCTGGTAGCTTGCTCCACGTATTAGGTGGTAGCCTGAAACGTTCCTCTGCTCTCTGGTGGCCTGTTCCGCACACACATTTGAACGCTGTCACATTTTAATGCTAGACTGAGTTGAACATTGGATATTGTCACATTTTTGGTAATCTTTACACCTTCGAATAAATGCTCCAGTATTTTTTAACGCTGGCTGACAGAACGTTATTGCGTTTTTTATTGTGAGAAGATGGAACGCTGTCCTGTTGCAACATAAACCTAATATGTGTATGCATGGTCATGTTTTGGATCTGATATGCGTGGTTGACATGGTATACATTGTTGCTAAGCACTAGTTTTCTTGTTTTGTTGTGCTGTGAAAGTTTATGGGAGATTGGCTTGTAAAATTCCGCGTTGAGGTAAAAATGATTGTGAGCTTTTCTATGAATTTATCTTTGGAGGAGTGTTCTGCATTTACTTGTGTTCTAAATTCTGAGATTGTGAAGGCGTTTAAATGGCCATGATATACGTTGAAAAATATTTCAAGGACTACGTTGAATGGTATGCCTGCATTCAATTCTTATGTGCGTTGAACCGTTGTTCACATGCTGTTGTCTGATTGTATTGACACTGCATACGCCCTATATTGGAGGACTTAATGGTCGAAAGAGTCATTTGATTTTTCTAGGGAGGACTGAATGGTTGAAGGAGCCATTTCATTTTTTCTTGGGATGTTTTCTTCATGGAACGTTCTTTAAACCAAGGTGAAGTTCTTTATTGTTTCTGCGCACACAAGCTTGGAAGAATGTCAGTTTATACTAACTAATAAGGTGACAGAGCTAGGCTTTGAGTTTTTTCTAAGAAAGGCTCTGTTGATGGACATGGTATCATGCATGGAGAATCCAGAGACCGATGAGTGTTTGAAGTGGATCTGTGCTTGAATGGTACTTTTGAATGGTGTTAAAATTTAAACTATGACAGTATATGCGTGTTGGCCTTTTTTCACATTGCCTTTTATATGATGGACATGGCATATAATGCATTAAAATGTTATATGCGGCGGAAATTTTTAGGGCAGCAAGGTATAATGTTTGTATTATTTGATAATACATACATATGTATTATACCTTAGTGTTGTTTGGACTACCATAGTGTTGTTTTCATAAAGTTGTTTTCAAAGTGACTAACATAGTTAACGCTCCTGCGTTTGACTGTGTTTAATATATTGTTTGAGGCCATAATACATTTTGATATCAGAATCAATTTTCTTTTAGTAGCATAATTATTTTTCTATCAGCAGAAATAATTTTTGTTACAATATGCATTCAAGAGAAAGAGGAAGATATTTCAGAGGCAGGGGGGGGCAGACACCCTCAATAAAAAAAGGCATATTTGCACTGCAAGCTACCATGGGACAAAATTGAGCAGAAAAGAAACCAACAAAAAGGTAAAACTGATGATTCAGATAAAGGTAAAGCACTTGAATCCGCTCACTATGTTGTGGCACAATGTAATATTGGATTAAACGAAGATTTAGTTAATGCTTCACTTGCTTCATGGAAAAATGATTGGTTACTTGATTCAGGAGCAACCTGCCACATGACTCATAGAAAAGATTTTTTTGAAGATTTCACTGACAATGTTGATGGAGCAGTATACTTGCAGATCAATCAAAATCAAGCATCAGGGGC
>APFE030692343.1:102870-127937 GCA_000404065.3 Pinus taeda | reverse complement strand
AATGGATGAGCATAGAGATTATTCAATTTTGGAAAAGGAAAAAATAAGATTAAAAATGCAAACGTATTTATTGATAAAGAGATATGAGATATTCCTGTAGTATAATGAGTATTGCAGTGGATTGAATCAATGTAATTAGTTAATTCTGAAATATGCAGATGGAATATTGTAATTAACTCATCGAATATTTAAATGAATGGAATATTGTAATTAACTTATCGTATATTTAAATGAATGTAAATGTGAAAATAAAAGTATATATTGAATAAAGGTGAAGGTGTATTTTAATATTTTATTTTTATTATCAATTATTAATAATAAAAACATTTTATCTATTTTCATCATTCATCCTCGTAAAGAAATAAATTCTATTAAAAAATCATGAGAAAAACATTTTATTATCACAGTCATCATAACAAGGAAATAAATTTTAATAAAGAAAAATTATTAACCATAAACTGAAAATATATGCCCAACCATCCAATCATAGTTTTTACTTTCACAAGCAGAGTGAAGCTTCACCATGTTTCGTGTGACATCACGTACTAACAGAGAACAGCATCCATGGATACTTCAAAAAATTTCTAGCTGTTATAATTAGAATTGTACTGAGCAGTCTAATAATACAATTAGGGTATACAAATTACAATCATACAGTAAATATATCTATTCGAATATATTGGTTTCCTTCTTTTCTTTGTATCTAATCTAGCAATTCGACTTACAGCAAATAATTCCTAGCTGTTATAATTAGAATTGTACTGAGCAGTCTAATAATACAATTAGGGTATACAAATTACAATTATACAGTAAATATATTTATTAGAATATATTGGTTTCCTTCTTTTTTTTGTATCAGCAATTCGACTTACAGCAAATATGAGCATTCACCTATGGATCTGTTGAATACAGTTGTCCCTAAAGGGAAGTAGTGGATGAAAAAATTTGCATCACTCCAATCATAATGTATTGTTCGCAGAGTCACGTGGCCAAGTCACGGTGAACTCTTCAAAAAATAAAAGACCCCCAAAATGGCAAGAATTGCATTACATATCCATTTTGAAATATTATTGAGTTTTGAAATTTGAAGGCCAGAAGACTCTGAGACAGGGTGGATAATTAATTCAAACTCCAAAGAATTGGATTATATTCATACTTCTACTTCAAAGTCAGGGACAAAATACATCTAGTAAAATTGGAGATTGTAGTAAAACCCAAACGACATTTATTGATTGATTTGGAATTATGAAACAATCTTCAAAGGCCTCATCATCTCATTATCTTCATGGTCCAACATCTGCAATTCCAAAGAGAGCAAAGGAAAAGTTTAATGCAGTCATTCATTCGCTTCAAAGACTAACAATCAATATACCATGACTTCAAAGCTGTAGAAGAAGAGGAATGAAGGAAGGTGGAAAACTGAGATGAATGACTTACATGGCAATGATAAACATAGCCTGGTACAGAACTGACGTTGAATGGATAAGAATCGTGAGAATCCAGAAGAGAAAAGCGGACAAGAATTGTGGTCATAAATCCTGGATCAACCTTCACCACATTCTTCCAGCCCATTTCATTAGGGGGGGGTTCAATCACTTTCCCCTTTGCATACTTGTCTATATCGCATTTCAGAGAATCGTTCATCTTCGTCATACATTCAGTAAACTTGTCCAGGTTTACCAGCTGTGTGTGATTCAGGATGATGAACAATGCGAGATGAATATGGAGAGGATGGGATTCAGTTGATAGATTGATAACATGCCATATTTCGCTTGTTCCCTGTTTGGCTATCTCAGTAACCGGGGCATCAAAGGGCACCGCATTTATCAGCATGCTCGTTTCCAATCCCATCATTCCCATCCCCATTCCACTTCCATTTCCCATCCCCATCCCATTTCCATTTCCCATACTCGTTTCCATTCCCATCTTTTTCGTCATGTTCATGCCCATGTCCATGTACATATAAAAGGCAATGTATCGTGTAAGCACCGAGTCTTTGATCTTTGCTCGAGGATATGGCACTAGTTTGTGGGGAATCTCAGTTGAATCAGAGACCTCTGTCTTTTCAATCACAAATTTCATCACTTTACTGGTCAGATTATTCACCGGTTTGCCATCGGGGTATACAGATGGAGCGCTGTTTGTCAATATAATCCCGTCCCCATCGGTGCTCACATTGCTGAAGTCTATTATGATGTCTGCAATCTCAGAGCAGCCGAGCAGTATATCCTTGACGCTCACCGGTCTGTGTAGATATGCAGAATCTGAGCCTATCTGGGTCATGGACATCCCATTACTTAAAGCCAGCCTGTAGAACCTGGAGTTGCTGGCATTCACAATTCTGAAGCGATATTTCTTTCTCTTCACCTTCAAGTAAGGCCACGCCTTGCCATTCACTATTATCACATCGCCGAAATACTCTGGCTGCACACATACACATAACAGTGCATCAGTTTCCTTCTAAGTGTATTGTGGTGCAGAGATAGAAAAAATCATGTCAACACCATATGAGGCTCACTTTATTTTAAGTTTGCATCTGTTATCCATATAACTCAAATAGGTATAGATGGATAAAAACAAATTAAAAAAAAAAATATCTGTAATTAAATATTTTTAATTAATACAAATTTACACAGTTTGTCTATATATACAAGATAAATAAAAATATTCAACAGCTGTTTCATATTGTTATTTTTTTAATTTTTTTTAAATATTATATTAGACAGAGTAACCTCCAGTGAATTTCCAAAGCACAGTTCTAAATCAGCTCAAAACATAATGCCAGGTTTTGTGCTGTGGAGTATTTGGAACAAATGAAACAGGTAGAACAATAGTCTAGTCTACCTATAAGTTGAAGTACAAGAAATCTCCCGAAAAACAAATGAATTGAATTTTTATATTAATTTCCAATGAAAGCTGAAATTGATTGATGTGATGGGATTCAAAGAAGAACTAGAATGAAATTGACTAATGGAACTCTGGAATTCCACAGGAACAGAATTTCTTTGCCTAAAAAAAGAAAAATGGAAAATCCCGTTCAATAGAATGGGAAACAGCAAAGGAATATATGAAGGAGAATGTCCCATAGAGAGATCAATCATGTTGCAGTGGAAAAACATTTGTAACATTCAAGGTCAGTAAAACTTGTGTGATGGGTGTGAAGCCAATTGCATCCTGGATTTGCAATGCTTATAAACCTATTTCCTGAGACAAGATGCTGGTCTGGCATCTGTTCCTGCTTAGGCTGTAACAAGGCAGCTGAATGTAAGAAGTAATCAACTTAGAGTAGGCCAGTTTAGATGACCCGTCTTTGGAAAATTATTGGCACAGGTTGAACACCTCACCGATGCAAAGGGCTAAATTTATCTGGGGTAGACCATTCTGGATGACTTGTGTTTGGAAAGTTATAGGCATAGGTGAAAGTTTGAAACACCTCAATGAAGAAAAGGGCTAAATCAACATAGAACAGATCACTCTGGATGACTTGTGTTTGGAAAGTCAATAGTGCAAGTCAACAGGGAACAAAAGGGCTAAGCCCCTTTGATCCCTATAAACCGTGAAGTAAGAAACTGGAAAAAGTCAACAGGGAACAAAAGGGCTAAGCCCCTTTGATCCCTATAAACCGTGAAGTAAGAAGCTGGAAAGAAGAAGATTTAGCTATCTCCCAAAAAGAAGACAGGCAAGCATGAGTATCAACATTTATCTAGGAACGCCTCGAATCATATTGAAGCTGGGAACAGTATATGCTATCCTCTTAAATAGCCAGCGTTCTCTAAATAGAGAATCGAGGGATAAACCCAGGAAGGGTGGGCTACGGAGGACTTATCAGAGATCAGGAGAATAAGCCAATCTATGCATATGCAGGGAACTGGGGTGAAATTTCTAACATAGCAGAATTGGTAGTTGACTGTAAAGGGATTTGTGTTGTTCTGTAGATGATGTTCTATAACTTCACTGTCCAAGTCACACGACAAGATAACACAGGACACAGGACACAAAAATACAAGTGTCCCACATAGACAGAGGACACAAAAGCACAAGTGTCCTATATAAACACGACGACCTCAGAAATCGGACACAGAGTACACATTACACAATTTTGTTATATATATATATATAATTAGTAGATTATGCTTATAAAGATGAAATATAGGAAAAAAAAAAAATCACTTTTTTAGAATTTAGAAATTAAAATAAATTAATAATTAAAATTTTACATTATCATGATACAAATTTAGTTTACAACTTCTTTGTTTTCAGCATGTTGCTTTGCTAAGAAATTGTTTTTTTTTTTCTATCATCTGAAGTTATTGTTGCAGCCCCATGTTGCTTTGCTAAGACATTGTTTTTTTTCTATCATCTGAAGTTATTGTTGCAGCCCCATGTTGCTTTGCTAAGACATTGCTTTTTTTCTATCATTTGAAGTTAATGTTGCAGCTCCATGTTGCTTTGGTAAAAATCGTTTTTTCTATCATGTGAAGCTAATTGCAGCCTCAGTTTTAGGGAATGGTGCACCAGCAGACCTAGAAGATAATGAAAAAAGAGAAACATATAAAAAAACACTTAAAGATTGGCTTGGAATCCGACAATGACAATAACCCTCAGCTGCACTCCAAAACATCGGAGGCAACTCCAAAACATCTGATGCCTCAGTGACATGAACTCAAATGAAAGGGAAAATGTGTTTTTACGGGCCACATGACTCTTTTACAGAGGACACTGTGAAGGCATGTGTCAGACACATGTTTGGCAGGTATCCTCTGAATAGGACAGAGGCCAAACATGTGCCGGATGTATTGGAGTCCTAAGATACCGGCCCTATTTAGAGCTGTCCTGTTACTTACGACACAGTCGAAGGCAACTCCCAGGTCATAATAAACATTCTCTACCTGGAATCTCAAAGATCGTAAACGAAAACCTGAGTTGTTGTAGATAGTTTCAAATCCAGAGACTCTCTTGCCAGCATTGAATTCAATCAAGCTCGACGGTGGAGGAATCAAGTCGCTATTCTCTACCAGGAATCTCAAAGATCATAAATGAAAACGTGCGGTGTTGTAGATAGTTTCAAATCCAGAGACTTTCTTGCCAGCATTGAATTCAATCAAGCTCGACGGTGGAGGAATCAAGTCGCTAATATTGTAGCTATTTCGGGGGCGGATGACAACAGGGAGCATAAAGAGCTGCTCTTTGGGATATTGGTCTGACAGATGAAGGATTAAGGCAGAAATCCTTCCTACAGTGAAGAAAGATTGTCCAAACGGGTCAGAAAACTGCGGGAGTGTCCAGAAGGAGACTGGGAGATTCTTGCTGGAAAAATAATTTAAAGATTAATAAAAAAAAGTTCATTTTATATAAACATTTAAATTAGAAGCAAGTTCATTTCATATACGAAGACGAAAAGGGGGAAAAGAGGACGGAGCAAACAAAGAAACATTTCAGTAAAAAATAAAAAAATAAACAGTTTGTTTCGTATCACACCAGTAGAGTAAAGATTAAAAAAAAAGGTAGAAGCAGAAAAACATACTGACCTTACAACTCAATCAAAAGGTACTATTTTACTTTAGCGTAGGGAGGTGTATCTACAGACATAGGGGACGCACGACAGCATCGTACTACTTTACTGGAGCGTTGGGTAAGTGTACCTACCTGCCATTGGGGATGCATCATTGGATCGTCACCGGTGGAATTCATGTAAATTGATCCGTTCTTGGTAAAACTTTTATCAAAGATGAGAAGACTACGGTCATATTCTGCACCAGATGGTAGGTTGAGAGGGTCCTCGACCGTGGGATTGAAAATTATATAGGCGCCCATGAGGCCGGCCAAGATATTTACTCTGGTGAGGCCAAGGGCATGGTCATGGTACCAAAGATTGCCCGGATGCTGGACATTGACGTAGTGATATTTAGCTGTCTTCCAGGTCGGTCCAGTTTCGTTGAATCCCGCTGTAAACCACGCCATTGAGTTCCCATCGCTCGCGGGTTCGACAATTCCACCGTGCAAGTGAACGACCGTAGGAATTCCGCCGTATTTGGGCTTGGCAACACTAAGGCTGGGATCCCACGGAAGAATGTGTCGAGAAGGCAGATGGTTTTCCCAGGTCACGTACGTATCTGCGCCTTGGATGGCTTCGATCGTAGGTCCTGGTACAGTCGCGGTCTCCCTTGACCTTCCATAAGCAAACACAGTACTCGCAGGGAGATCTCTGTGAAATTTCTGGCAAAAAAAAAAATGGGATGAGAATTGAGGGCTAATTATCGCCATGACATGAATAAGTATGCAGATTAATTTCCCTATAAATGAATGCTTGCAGGAATTAGAATTTGTACCCATTTTGTTTCAAACATCCCAATTCGAAGCCTCCCGGGCTTCAATACTCCATCTTTCGAGATATATCCCCTGAGTCTGGGTATGTCTGGGAGCTCGTCCACGAACATCTCAAGAGATGAAGCTCCATCCTTCATGTTAATCATGCTATCAAATCTGATATGCGACCCCTTCGCCGAAAAAATGAAAAACAACAGCAAAACGCATATACTCAGCTCCATCCCCCGTATCTTCGTCATATTGCTTCCTGCAATTACAAAAATAACAAATTATTGAAATAATTATACATAGATACTGATTAATGGATACTTAATTATCTGTACTGTCGAGCTGCCATGATCTCGAGTGCTGTGATATGCAAAGTTTCAGTATCCTGGTTAAGTTGAGTAATGCAATTATACCTGATTCACCTGTTTATACTAGTATAATTTATATGGAAAAGGGAAAAAACAGAGCATCAGGATATCTCACGACGCCTCTGAGAGCAGCCAAGCCTACGAAAATTTGGCCGTGTTTTAATCGATAAAAAGCGAATTAATGCTCATCGCTGAGTCAATTCGAATTCCTCGCATACCCGATTCCTCGGGCAGTTCGACGCCGTTGAATTCAAGGGGAAAGCTAAAGCAAGGTCACGTGACCTCAATCAAAGCCAACGTACACTATAAACCTATCCATTTTCTAACTTTAACTTTATTTATATTTAATGGGATCGACTTTTTAGACTCGGAGTTATGAAAATCGAACCGTAAAACTCCGTTAATTAATTATAAGCTCATACCTAACCTGAGACTTTCCTACGACTTTCCTACATTTTATATGAAATATTAAATCATATTTTTCTTAATGGAAAATGTATTATAATTTAATTGTGAAATTAATAGTGAGATAGTTACTATGGGGTGCTATTTATCTAGGTAGGTTAGGTTAGTCTTGTAGTTGTATTAAGTGTGGAGGTTTGGTCTTCACATATTTTATGGTTTAATCTCTGGAGAGGTTTGGTCTCCACACGTTTCATAGTCTAATCCCAAGCAAAATTATATAAGCGGCTTGAGAATTGTTTAGACCATATTTTTTAGATGAAAAACAATTCACATATGTACATTGACTCTTCATTGATATTAAAAAAACACTATCTCATTTGGAATCTTTGGCCATTACCTTATTTCCTCACATTCAAAGAAAGCTAACTCTTAACCAAACAAAAATTATAATTATTACCTTGTTTCTTATATCTAAAAAAATTAACTCTTAACAAAGCAAAAATTATTAAAAACCAAATATTATATCATACCTAAAATAATTATATTTTTTTATTTTTTTAGCTATCCTACTTAAACTGATTTCACATTTTATAAAATATTTGTTTAAATATTTATTTTTTTAGTATTTAAATTTAATTTGGATAAGTGATATATCAACCTATTGGGATGATAAGGGCTGGAAAAGCAAACACGCACGCTTTTGTTAAATCACATGTTACAAGTTTTTAGATGTACTCGTATACAAAGAGTATGTTTTTGATCTTATCATATTTATTGAGATTAAAAGTTTTTATATTTGGATTTATTTTATTGTATTAAAGTTTTTTAATTTATTATAGAAGAAATGTTGTAATGTTATTTCATGTTATGTTTTGTTATGTAAATATAAAGGCAAATTTGATTTAGTCAAGTTATCAACGATTTTTGAGTTCCAGTTTTGTAAGAATCCATGATATTGATTTATGGTATTCATGTGGAATATAGCCTATTTAAAGGAAGAAATTAAACTAGCCTAGATCCATCTTAATTCTGGATCTATCAAGCGTTGAGAGGGATCGAATATCTTTTGCACTCAAAAAAGAGGTTTGCACCTTGAGAGAATTGATCCCTCTTGGCACTTATAAATCCAAAGTTAAGATGGATTTAGATTGGTTATAATTATGGTGTAATTGACAACAATGATTTAACATACTTATTATGTAGATTTTTGGGAAAAGTTAAAGTTAATAATTGAATTAACTTCATTTATTTTTTTATGGAGATTTGGATTTTAAAACCTTGAGTTGTTAAGGGAATTGAATTATAATGCAAATATATGCAAGGACATACATGTAAAGGAGATAGCCATGCAATGACATGCATGATGTGGAGATAGTCATGCAAATACTCACATCAAATATCATGAGCTTGTAAACGACCAATGGTAAACCCAACAATAATTGAATCGAGGTAACTTTATTTACTTTGTGACTGAGTTAGGATTAACCTTACATTCCCCCTCCTTCAAACTCGACTTGGGATAATTGTCCAGATTAGATCAGTATATTGTTTGTCATCCATCTCGATGCTTTCAGAGTGGAAAATGTGGATGAGTAAGTTCACATGACCATTTTTACCAAGGGGACTAAGTTTGGCAAATTGGGACCTGAAACCTTTAGGAGTATTTTGAGGCATCAAATAACGTTTTATGGGGGTAAAAATTTGTCACTTTAATGTGGTAGTTTTTTTCTTATTCTACACACAAAGTCCTTTTCAACAGCATAAAGAATTGTCTCAACTAGAGTTTGTATGCAAAAGTTATGTCACTCAAAACTTGACCTTCTTGTTTTGGCCACCATAATTTGAGAGGATGCCACATCAACCCCCATTACTCATGGAAAAGGCTTATCCATGTGATCATGATGAAGAAGACTCTAAAAGAGTCCATACTGTAACTTTAGCTAAGAGTTGAAAGGGTCAAACCTAATCATTAGTAGTTTGTCAAGTTGTGTTATAACTAGGCCACTAGGATGAAAAAGGGGTCCCATTATTTTTTAGTGTATTTTGTACAATAAATGAGTAGAGTAGTCGAGAGGGATAGGGAGAGAGCACATAAAGAGGATTTGTGCACTGCAGTAGCTCATGGGACACAAGCCTTACTTCTTTGTACTCGTATCCAAGTGAACTCAAACATGTTGCCATGTGGTTGTTCACACATCAATAGGGCTGTTATCAGTTATATGTCACAAAAAAATCAACATTTACATGAGATTTCTTTTGAATTCAGGAACACACACAAGCGCGCATGCACACACACACACACACACATATGTATATGCACATTAGTCATAGTTATTATCCTGTAATTGCAATGTTAGAATCCAATTTGTCATTCATACTAACAAAGTAGTGCAAGTCAACTTGTTTTTTATTGAGACTACCATTACCATTTTAAATCAATTGTTAAATCACTTAGAAGGTTTTTCCCTCTTATTAAGTCCAAAATTCCTAGTACATTCAATCTACATTCAGTTAGGATACCACATCACATTAGTATGCATCAATTCTTGAATTTTTGCATTCATAAGAGAATGCATCCCATGACCTGCTTGTGATCTTAATTAGCACAAAATCATTCCATGTTAAATTCCATTCTAGGGTTGGATGTCTTGCATTTAAGGAAATTATTTAAAAATTTGTAATCGAATAAACCCTAAGGTATCTTATAATTTCAACCCTAATTTGCATTCCTTATTTATGCGTTACACCCAAATCCCACCAACAAAAGAAGCAATATAAGGTTTTTTTCTTTATGCAAAACTTGGCCAAAATTTACAACAAATTCTATGACACACTTCAGTAAACACAAGCAAAGTACAGGGCATTACATGACAAACATCAAATACCTCCTCATTTTTAAGTTGGTGACAAAGTTTAGCATCATTTTCACAAAAAAAACCTAAAACATCAGCAAAATCACAAATTCAGGTCAATCCAATATGAGCAATATACAACTACGTGACATGATTGTCTAAATTCCTTCAAAATGGATCTTCCACCTCAGTTTTCTATCCATGATTTGGTGAATTTCAATTAGTTCAAGTTGCATGAGCCTCACTATTCGAAGGAATCAATTTTAGTCACACATCTAGACACCATCGTGCCTCATTTCAACCTCCTTTGCTTGTAGTTACACTGCTTGATCTACTTGATAGTGTAAAAAATTAACTTACTTGTTGGTATGCAAAGGCATTTTACCGACCCAATCCAAGTGTTTATCCTAATTAGCATTTGAGTAGTAATTCCCAAATCTATGAAAAAAATTCTAATTAGGGACAATTTCCTCCAGGAAAAAGAACTATGAAAGTTGGTGAAATGGACCTTGTCCAAATATGTATCATATATGTGCTTTTCCCTTTGCATTTTTTCTTGTATAGATGACTTCATAAAAAATGATCCCTCAACTAAGTTTTGTATTTTACCTTTGTACATCTAGGATAATTGATCAAAGATGTTCTCCAATAATTTTGTATTTTATATATATATATATATATTTGCATCTAGGGCCACAAAGGTAAAGATTCAGGGCTAATGAGACAAATTCCTTTAAATTTATCTGAGGTAAGAAGCTACCAAATAAAATGGGCCCATTAGATAATGAAGAAACTAAATGAAAACACTAATAGCATATCAATAAGTAGCAGAGTTTTTCCATAACGGAAGATATTGTACCCTCTAACCAAATGGCCAACTTCATATCTAACCACCACCATAGTCATTCTCTAAGTATAAGATTAAGGATGTAGATATTTTAACATGCATATTTTCTACAGTACCCATAAGGGAATTTTAACGATTGCGAAATATGACACAAAAGGGTAGGACTTTAGATTTTGCATTGAATTTTCCAAACTAACCTTGCCAACAAAAATTAAGACATAGGTAAATAAATTCAGACTCCTCCACTTTATTCAATCTTTGAAAAATGTTTGGGGGCCCATTGAATTTAGGTTGGTTCTTGAGCGGTTGGTTTTGTTCCCTTAGTGTAGGTCCTATATGTGCATATGCAATTTTAATCCAGACTTATGTAGGAATGCAACGAGATACAACTATAAACATAAACACAAAGATGAAGCAGAAATAAATCTTCATTCATTAATAACAAAGAACTGAAATATGCTTACATACAAAATGGAAATAAACTAGCGTAGGAAATGGTAGCTTATCTCTGAGAAGGGATGTGGCAATTACATGCCCTTCAAATGTCCTACAATGAGGCATAGGGGCCTTTTTATTATTGAATAACAAGGGGAAATCCTAAACAACCAAAACCTAACCTCGGAGATGGAACAATAAGAGTTTGTGGGTCTCATTGGGGTTAGTTGGATAACCAACTTCTCGGGGTTGTAACTTGGCCATATGATCTTTGTTTCGCACATACACTACCTTGTTAGAAAGATCTCTCTCATTACTACAACATTTTCAATATGCCCCTTCTTATGGGTATGGACATGTTGTGGACCTCAAAAACATGTCATTTAGGGGGTCAAAATAGCTCCAAAAGTTAAGGATCTGAAAAAACTACTAAAAATTGTAAATTGTGCTATAATCAAGGAAACCGATGAAACCAACTAGAGGTCCAAGTCGAATAGGTGGGTGGCCACCAATATCCACCTGGATCAATCCTCCCTCCTTAGGAATTAATGGTCCCCATTGCGTGCAGAGCCTCCATGAGGTGAGGAAATTTCTGTTGAACGTGGTCCCCGATGAGCCCCTTGCCTTGGTGAAAGAGTTGACTTGTTTTGACAACTGGATATAGCTGGATACTTTGCTAGTGTGTGTTCTTGATTTTTGTATCCATGATCCTATGAATTGTGGCTTGTTTGATACAACTTGGGTTGAGCTCTATTGGTGTAAGTTGCTTAGCAATGTCTATTGTGTCCAACAATGGGGGAAAGTATGGTCGCAGTTGGTCCACATTGAATACTGGGTGCAGGCCAAGGAATGGTGGAATGTTAAGCTCGAAAGTATTATCTCCTATAAAATTATTTATGGTGTAAGGCCCATATCAGAGTGAGAAAATCTTGCGGTGGGCCCTATCGAGGTTCTCCTTTTACAAATGTAACCAAAATTTGTCACCCACCTGGAACTTGTGTGGCACTTGATGCTGATCATGACGCTATTTGTAATTGGAATTTTCTCTATCTAATATGTCATGGAATTGCTATAAGATGTGATGGGTGTGTTTAATGAAGTTGGTAGCTCTATCAACTTCGGACTGGACATGAGACAAATCTATTTGAGTAGCTGCAAGTGGTATGACAACATCAATGGGACATAGTGTTGGAATACCGACCCAAATTGAAAGGGGATATGGCCAGTTGAGTTATAGAGAGATATATTGTAGATGTTCTGGACATAGGGGAGGATTTCATCCCATGTGCATGGATGCTCCGAGTTGTACATGCACAGAATGTGACGATAATCATGTTGATGACCTCTATTTGGCCATCAGTTTGGGGGTGGAAGGTCATGGACTTAGTGAGCTTGGTATCCAAAAATGACCAGAGGCTTGACTAGAATGTACTTAGGAACCTACTATCCCAATATGAGATAAAGGACTGTGGGATCCCAAAGTGTACCCACACTCATTCAAAGAAGAGTTTGGCAGTGGGCTATGCTTTGATACTCTTCTTGTAGGTCACAAGAGTGTCCATCTTAGAGAATATGTTGACGACCAAGAAAACGTAGTTGTTTCCATGCTTGGTAGAAGGAAGGCCCAACATGTAATACATGGAGATGGATTTCCAAGACCGGCTAGGAGTAGGTAGAGGAGTATACAAACCTTGTTTTCTTATTATAGATTTGGTAATGGTGCAGGTAGTGTAGGATCTAATGTACTTCCCAACATCTTGTCGAAGGTTTGGCCAGTAAAAATACTTTTGTAGCACTGCCATTTTTTTCTCTACCCCAAAATGTACAGTGACCCGATTATAGTTTCCCTCCCAAATCACCTTGGCATGCTCGCTTGAAGGAACAAAGAGATGTCCTAGGTGGTATAACAAAGAATATTAGAGGTGAAAGTATGGAACTTTCTTGCCTTCTAGGAGCATCTGGTATGTGGTGCCGAATTTTGGATGGCTCTTGTAAAGATGTGGCCATCCTAAAGTCTTGTGTCCACAAGAGTCGAGCACAATGGTCAGCGCTGTAACCAGTGGTCGGCTAAGGAAATCTGCAACATTATAGGTTCTTCCCTTCTTATACTTGATGTTCAAATGAAATTTTTGCAGATATGTGGACCATTTCTGATGACGATCGTTTTGCAACTTTCCTTGTGTTTGTATGAAATACAATGATTGGTGGTCTGTGTGGATAATCACTTTCTTCCCCATAATGTAATTCTTTCATTGTTGGCAGTCCTGCACAATGGAATACATCTCTTTATCATACATGGGATACTTTTATATTGTATCTAAAAGTGTCTCACTATGATATGCCAAAGGATGCCTTTGCTGGGTAAAAACTGCACCAATAGCATAGTCAAGAGCATCTATCTAAATTTCAAAAAGTTTATGTAGTTCTGGTAATGCAAACATTGGTGCAGAGTAGAGGCAATGCTTCAACTCAGAAAACATCTTCTGTTTGTATTGAAACCAAAAGAAATTTTGTTTCACTCTTCCTTTGGTGACTTGACTCAAAGGCCAAGTGATATGAGAGAATCCCAACACGAACCTGCAATAGAAATTGGCAAGACCCAAAAAGTTGTGGAGTTCTGTTAGAGTGGTTGGGATGGACAATCCCGAATAACTTGTATCTTAGGTGGGTCCACATGCACACCATACTCATCAATAATGTACACCATATTTTGAACCTGGGTCATACCAAAAGTGAATTTGTCCAAATTGGCACACAATTTGCATTGTCATAGGGTTTGGAGGACCTGTCAAAATGGTGTAGGTACTCTTCCCAACTCTAGCTAAAGATTAGGATGTCATGTAATACACTACCACAAATGAGTTGGTGAAGGGCTTCAAGATATTGTCCATCAATCTCATGAAGGTTGAGGGGCATTCATCAACTTGAAAGGCATGACTAGTCATTTAGAAAGGCCCTCCTTGTATTTGAAGGTAGTCTTCCACAGATCAAAGGATTCAATTGGTACCTGGTGATAGCTAGAATTTAATTCGATATTGCTGAAATATTTGGCCCCCTTGAGCTGGTCCAAAAGGTCATCAATCTGTGAGATTGGATACTTATTCTAGAAAGTGATCTTATTCAACACCCGATAGTCAATACAGAGCCTCCAGGTTCCATCCTTCTTCTGTACCAACATGATCAGGCTCCCATAGAGTGATGAACTTGGCTTGATGTGCCCTTTCTACAACAACTCCTGAATTTGCCTCTTGATTTCATTGTTATCTAGAATAGAGCATTGGTATATCATCCATTAGGTAGCAGTGCGCCCGAGGTGAAATCAATGGAGTGCTTGACCTGATAGTGTAGGGGTATCCCTGTGGGTGAAGTGAAGATGTCCTTATACTCCTCCATGACCTTGTCCAGCTGTTGTTGTCCTACAGAGGAGCTTTGTTTGGAGGATGTGGATGTGGCCACAATTTTCCTCTTGTTCTAAGGGCGAATCATAAGGAAGACAAATATTCCGGTCCAAGAGATGATATTACCACATTTTTTAGTAGAGATCAAATAAAATGTGGCAGGCAACACTACCTTTGGTATCTTATACAATTTTTGACCCAAAGTAATAAGACATAATGAGGTTTGGATTCATATACAACATGACTCTCCATAGGTATGCTAACCTAACAAAACATCACAAACTTCTAGAGGCGAAACATCACACAATACCTCATCTGTACAGGGCTTGATGCTATAAGGCATGTAACGCTATTGGTTGACATGGAAATCTCACCCTTGATGGAGCCACCCGATGGTGTATAGATCTGGGTGTGGTATTGTTAGTAACTTCAATATCTTAATGACCTCGGCTGAGATCAAGTTCTTCTACCTTCAATGTCAATGATGAACTACATCGATGAACCCTTTACCCACATCTATGAGTGGAATAGGTTCCCCCGCTCCTCTGGATCCCTAGGTTCTGTCCTTGGAGCTTGGTGGTGGCTACCATCATAGTGGCTTCTACATCAATGATTTGATCTCCCTTGTCAGTTACCTTATCAATTTCCTCCTCAGAATCAGAGCATGCATCCATTTATGAGTCTTTTAGCTTGACCACTAGCACTTGCTTTGCACGACATTCGTTCCCATTGTGAGTGGGAGTTTTATGGAACTCACCCCACTTGTCGGTGTCTTTCTTCACATTCCCATTATTCTTAGATTGCGACTTTGAGGAGTTATCCTAGGGGGTCGCAACCTGGCTTTGGCATTTTCTCTGTGGCTTGGGGGTGTCATTTCTTTGCTTTGGGTTCACATATCCAAAGTCTTGTTTCTTGTGCTTGAACTTTTTCTCAATTTTGGTAGCATATCAGTATGTTGAACCAAGCAAGGAGATGCCTTGGAAATCCATTTCCTCTTGAATGTATTTGTGTAAACAACCGTGGTACTTGACCACTAGATGTTTTTTGATATATTTGATACCCAACTTTGTGCATAGTGTATAGAAAGATTCTTCAGCTCATTCACATCTTGGTCCCTTTGCTACTGTAGTGTAGTCCATCATATGTACTTGCCTTCATAGCTCTTGACAGGGTAATACTATTCCATGATGGCATCTCATAAATAATTCCAAGTGGGTGTGGTTGAAAATAGTGAGGGTTTCCTCTCGTACCTCTACTCACAGTAGATTTCCCACCATTCCTTGATGTGGGGTGACTCTAAGGAGTGAAAAAGTAATATTTTCCCTATTGGAAAAATCTTGAACCGAAAAATATCCTTCCAACAAATTTAACCATTTATCTACAACAATATGCATCTATCTGGACTTCAAATATGTGGATGTCAAATTTGACATTAAAGGGACTGGCACATCCAGAGTGGTTTCCAGATGAAGATGTGTCACTTATGATCATCTGTCGAAGGATCTGGGAAAATTTGTCCATCATCTCATTCATTTGTCACTCGAGGCATTCTTTAATAAATATTTTGAAAGGATATCCTACTCCCCATCTTTCTTTCTTCTGCCATGGGAGGCCATTGGGTTTGGTTAGGCATGTCTTGCAAAGTTTCAACTAGTTCGATCCCTAACTCCTTATACCTGATCTTGTTGGGGACATGCATAGAAAGACAAAGAAGTAGACTGCAGTAATACCACTAATCAAAACTTATGCTGGAACGCAACTGAATACATATATAAACATAAACATATAGATGTAGCAAAAATAAATCCTCATTTCATTAATACCAAAGAACTGAAAAATGATTACATACATAATGGAAATAAACTAGCTCGGGTGATGGTAGCTTATCTCTAAGAAGAGATGTGGTGGCTACATGCCCTTGAGCTATCCTACAATGAGGCTCAAGGGCCCTTTTATTATTGAAAAATAAGGGAAAACCATAAACAACCAAAACCCTAACCCTAGGAGATGGAATGCCAAGAGTTTGTGGGCCCTGTTGGGGTTAGTTGGACAATCCACTTCCCGGGGTCGCAATTTGGCCATATGATCTCCATTTGGCACATGTGATACCTTGTTAGAAAGATATCTTCGAGTAATACAACATTTGCGATAAACCCCTACTTATGTCTACATGCCTACTAAATACCTCAAAAAAACATCGTTTAGGGGGTCAAAACAACTCTAGAACTTCAGGACCCAAAAAACAACTAAAAATAGTAAATTTTGCTATAATCATGGAAACTATTGAAACAAACTAGAGGTCCAGGTGGAATAGGTGGGTGGCCATCAATATCCATCGCAATAAAGTTTTCTCTTATTTTACATTTGAGAGTCCATTAGCCATAGATCTTAGAAGCCTAGACCCTTCCTCCATTGACAAGGTATCTTGAGTGGTTGAAGGTGTCTCAACCTCTTTCCTATCCTATAAATCTCCTCTTTCAAGGGATCGTGATTGGATTTGGGTTATATTCTTGAAGCCTTCATATTTCTCTCAAACTCTTTAGGGAACAACCTCTTGAAATCAAGAAGTTAAACTAATTTTGTGAACCCCTCTTCATTTCCAACCCCATAGATCATGGTGATATGTTTGTTATCCAAGAAAAATAGTCTATCAATAGTGGAAACGATGAATTGCTAAGATGGATTCAAATTGACTACAAATCATATATTTTACAATTATATTCCTTTCCTATTTACGGTAGGGATTTCACCAAAGAGTATGGAAAGGAAACATAAATTTTCAATGGTGAGACTCCTTCTATTTTAGTCAGCATATCCAAAAACCTGGAAGCAACTAAACTCTTTTTCCTACATAATTCATAGGTTGTTTTAAATGAAGTAAAATAAATGGTTTACGTACCATGTCTTTGCAAATAAATCCAATTTAATGTTACACAATTGGGTAAACAAGTTTTGGTTGAAGACTCAACCTAGGATTGGTTTGATCCTATCATGTTTATACCAACAATTAGACAAAAAATCATAGTATCATTAGACAATTAGTATAACTTTTTTCTCCACAACTTGGTATGGGCAGGCCAGAGACCTCAACTTTAGTCATCACAGTCCACTGACTAGCACAAAGTATAGATGCATAATTCAAATTAAATAATTCAATAAAGAGATTAAATAAAGGATCAAAGAAAGGCATCTAAAACTAAAAACTTTATCTTGAAAATGTGCACTATGAAAGCTTAGGAATTACCCCTACAACAATCGACACAATATTTTTTTCAATGTTTTCATCAAAATATATGAGACTTGAAGTTTGACGGAACTACAAGATTTACAACAAACTAGTGATGAAACCCTAAATACAACAAGAAGAGGTTTTTCTTTTACAACATGGTAAACTTTAAAAATCTCTCTATCAGAGTTCTCTATCAATAATGTAACCATTGATCTATGAATTTTCCCATCAAATTGCAAATTACAAATTCCAGATTCAAATGTGACACTTCAATTAAATTTCTTGGTAGATAGCCTTAGAAGGAAAATGGAAATTCTTAATATATGGTATTGGAGTAAGGGTTCAGATTGTATTGAAATGGAGACTAAGGTCTAATGGTGAATAAATTAGTAACCACAAGAAAAGAGTGTCTTGGGCCGAGTCTTCAAGTTCTACTCAAGTCACTCCTACATGAATATAAGGAAAACAAGCAAAGAAAGTGAAAGAAGTTACATCCTAGGGTAAAAGTAATTTTTATAGGTTATAGAATGCATGGGATCTCAAGAAAAGAATCCATAAAGCAACAACCTAACTAGCCAATGGTTAAAGCAACAACCTAACTAGCCAATGGTTTTAGTAACAGAGGAGTAGCTAGAAATGGAGGGGAAGGATGAAATTGTACTTTTAAATCCCATTGTATATGATCCTCTCTTGATATTTTCTATGTAATGTTCAAACTACAAGGAGGAGCAGTAAAAATATTCGATATGTCAACTACTAGTTGACACCTTACAATTTCCTATGACATCCAAACACCCCTAGCTCAACAATGTAACTTAAACAAAATTTATTGACAACATGTGTTGTGTTATATTTTCCATCAAGCCTTTCATTGATGCCTTAGAATACATTGACACTCAAATGGATGGTTATGACTTTCTTCTCAAGACTCCATATCAAATAAGATCACAGTTCCTTTTAAGACAAGTACAACAAGATATATTGGATGAAAAAGCAATACTAGATATAGAAATTTACTTGTTTTGCTACACTAAAAAACACATTCACATACAAGAGATAGTAGGTATTTTTTTGAGGGATATCAAATTACTATTCAAGATATACCTCCTTGGCACGACAAGGTTCTCCACATTGGCCTTAAGAAATCCACTTTCAATTTTTTTTCTAATTTATAAACCTGCTAAGTTCAATGTGCACAAAGCTCAAAAGTACATATCTTGTATAATATGTTTCGCATACATGATAACTCATTTGATTATGCAATCAAACATGTTTATTTTGGAATAGGTCATGTGAGGATGAATATAGAAGCCTCCAATGTTAAGCAAGGCCTAAGAAATATTGATAAAAGAAACAAAAGGTACCACAACAATTCCGCATATAAACCATAGGGGGCAACTGTAATACTATTGCATCCAACTTCAAGGCTTGAAAATCCCAATTTCTAAAATATAATTCATCCTAAATCAATAGTTATGTATCACCAATATTGGTAGAATTTATTAACAAAGTTCATATCTTCATTGTAGTAGAAATACCCTTACTCTAGGCATAAACATGACTCACAATAATACATTATGGAAGTCATTCGTACAAAACCTCACAAATAATGGAGCTTCTTACTTATGATCACATAAATGGGTTAAATAAAAGATCTTATGATACTCTTGTAATTCTAGAGAAACTCATTCAAGATCATAATTCATTGTAAACTATTGAAGGCATTTTTAGACTTCTTATTTTAGAAACACAAATAATAATAATGATAATTGTACATAAGTTATTTAAATATGGTTTCAATCATACCGAAAGAATCTCTATGGTCCTTATCCCATTCCGCAAGCAAGATTATAATTAATCACATTCATAGTTAGTTATAATACTCGGGTGCTACGACTCCACTCGTCTCTAGGGGTTCAAAACTTGAGGCTCTTGTGTAGTTAATTTATAGTAGGAAACTAACTTATTTTCAAAATATTAGATTTAAACCTTTTGTCTTCCTTTCCCTTTGTGATAGAGCGCATTAGGTCCAAGTGTTAAACCTGGGAGCTGCGGTACCACTTTGTAACACAACCCCCACCCTCCCTTACCTCACTCAATAAGAAGACGTGATTACTAAGCTAACTCAACTTTCATGGTGCAATTATGAACATGGGGTATAAATTTTATTTATTATTTTTTGCCATTCTTTTTTGTTTTCTTCTTTAACACTAAAATAAACCAACTCATGATGTCCATCTCGTAAAGATGTTTTCAATAACATAATGTTTTTCCCTAACTAGGCTCTGAAATAAAAGTTATACCATTTTAAAGTCTCTTCATTGCACTCTTGCAACAACACTTTATCATGCCATGTGGAACCCACATGGTGTCCATATGACATATTTCTTTATTACCACTTCATCACTATGGCGCCCTACATAGTGGCATTGCATGCTTAAGTGGCATGCCACCTTCCACTTGGTTCACATAAATATATGTCATGGTCTCTCTCTCTCTCTCTCTCTCTCTCTCTCTCTACTTAGCCTCGTAGTCATTATGGTTTGCATAAGCAATGATGCGCTCTGGCACCGAGTCACATTTCCATGTGACCCTCCCTCTCAGTGCTAGTTATTACCAGGGGTAAGCCCCTCCCATTGTTCAACAATCCACACCATGATTGTGGTGCTTAACCTTATGGATGGGAATTGGTGTTAGTTTCCAGCCCCTCCTCTTGATCAAACAATTGCCAAATGACCAAGGTAAAAATACCAAGGAGGCTAACCTCCTATGTGAGTGCAACCATGCTTTCATAGTGTGTCCAGAATGGATCTTAACCATGTCTAGTCCACAAGGAAAATCTTGTCATGGTTGAATGGCCAAACTATAGATATGGGATTATTGTATGCAAAGTATTTGGGAGTGGTTCCCAATATACAACACTCAGCGCTCAGTTCAAGGATTAAGCCTATATAATACAAACATGCTTGTAGGTTTGTTCTTGGCCTATGTTACATATTTATGACCAAACTTCCCTTTACAACATTTAGGTATTCTCCATGTAATTGTCTACCTCATTTCACCAAGCTGTAACATATTCAACATTACATCCATTGCAACCTACTTAATTTATAAATTTCTACATGCCTATACATTGCATATATCATGTATCTTACTTAGTATACTAGCTATGAAACCCTATGGGGGTTGCTTATTTCTTATGAACACCAACCAATGGTCATTCATTCATACTTTCTCAACCTACAACTATTATTATGAGAGGGTTTGGTGTAAAATTACATTTGGGACACTGTATTAAACCATCTGCATAACCTAGAGAGACTATAATACATACAACACTCTACCCAGTAGAGATTGATTTATAGATTTTCATATAAGATGGATTATTGTCTTCCATATGGTATCCATTTGCATTGTTTGGGTGTCACACGAGCATTCAAGAACAAATAACAAAACAACCAAGTATATACACATTGATGCTCTTGTAGCCCGAGATTGAATATGGTAATACATATTGCCTCTTCAATGACTATGAGGCATCCTTGTGGCATGTATATACTGTGATAATTCATAGTTTTGATCAATGTTCCTATTTTATTGTGAAAAAAACATGTAGGATTTCATATATATACATATATACAATATATATATATATATATATAATATATATATATATATATAGATAATAAGAATATGATAGATATAAGAAATAAGATATATATATAATATAATAAATATATAAATATATATAAATAGATATATATATTAATTATATATAATAGAATATAGTAAAGTATAATAATAGATAATAAGATATAAATATAAATAGATAATATATATGATAATAAATATATATATATATATATATATTATATATAATATATATATATATATAAATATGTAATTAATAATACACACACATATATTCTTGTAAATACGACCATGACACTTGAATTTCTACCCAGTCACTAGGCTTGACTCCATGTTACAGGAAATAGGAGTTAACACCTTTATTTTAGCAGTGTAAACACAATTGGTAAGAGCTCGTGCAAGATCATACTTATTTAGTAAATATATGATTTATGAACTACAATAGTCCTTTCTAACACACAAAAATCTATTAATGCAAGTAACATAATCCTGATCGGCATCCATAATCACCTTTAATGTTGATATTTACTAGATTCAAGAATCTATACACACATAAGGTTAATTTTTTCAATTCTTAGGTTTTTATTGTGTTCTTTCAGTTGCGCGGGAACATATTTAGGGGTATTGCAGATAATTCATTACTGAGCACTTACCAACCAAATATTTTAGGTTAGAATTCAAAAAGTCTTTGTTTTGGTTGACATAAAAGGCTGAGTATGAGTTTTTACCATTTATTCAACAAAACTTCCATTACACACTTCATTATATAAGAATTTCAGAAGAATAATACTAATAACCATGTCATTGTTAGATGAATAACCACATCACAAGTTATACCTCACACGTTAATGACATCATTTGCACTCAATAACATACATGAAATTCATTGTACTCATAAAACTCGAGATCTACTTATCTGACTAAGCAAATGAGTCAAGTGCAATAACTTGCCTCCCAACCATAGATGAGCTGCAATCATACTTATTATGTAGTTATCACCCCCAAGATAGATTCTAGGGCTTGAAAAGGATGCTTAAAGGACCAAAACAGTTCTGCCATTTGGACCTAGGTTCCAAATTACAGAGATGTTGCACAATAAACTGAATCACCTACATGCCTGCATAAATTATTCACCATCAACCTTGCTTAATGCTTGCACTGTCTTATGGAGGATATTGAGCTGAGTACTAAGGTTGAAGACACCCAACAAGTTAGATAAACACATTCTTGGGTTTCTACATCCAATTTCCCTAATGATTTTGTATCCTCTGCTCTTGAGTTCCCCTACATTTTATCCAAGTCCCTCTTCTTCATGTTTTCCCCAACTCTCTTAGTCTCCTCCCTTTTTCTTCTCTTCGTGCTCCTTCTTCTATGCCCAACAATTCGATCCTATAGCTGCATTCTTCCTCGACTTTGTGCACTACCTCTGTGATGTCCAACCGGTTAATCCTTCTTTCATTTTATTTTCTTTCCATCGATATTTGAAAGTTCCGATTCCCTCCTCTTTTTTCTCTATTCGTTCCCGTCATTCCAAAATTATAGTAACCTGCTTCTCCTTACTTCATCGAATTCTACTTCCTGATGTTGTTTACCTAATATGTCCTAAAACTTGTGAAATAATAAAGATTGCTTACCTATCCATTTTGTTTCAGATTTTTGTGTTAGTTGGCCTTCTCATTACTAGTTAATTTTTGTGTATTCCTACCAAGTCTTGCAAGCCAATCACCATAATTCCATCTTCCCTTTTTTTTTGTCATTTGTAAGTCCTCATGGTTGTATTAAGAACCCAAAATATGCCCCAAGCAAAACCCTCCTCAACCCTAGAATCAATTGTACCTTCGACTCAGCCCATGCACCTATATTTTCCTTTCAAAATAATTACAAGCTCTTCAAAGGTGAAAAGTGATTGGGGCTATCAAAAACATCATAACTTGTACTTATCTTGCAAGTGTTTACCTAATAAAATAATACACAAAACGTTTATTAGCTTCTTTACCAATATCCATTCTTGCTTCAAATAAATGAGTCATAACACTTATTCACTAAATTCTTCTTTCTCAATGCCCTTTTTCTTATGCTACATGTTTATCTACTATATGTTGCACAATGATCCATTATATGCTGGAGCAAATGATGCAAGAAGCATTTACAACTTCTTTATCAACATCCCTTCCTACTCCAAATGTAGTGAGCCAAAACATTCATTCACTAAATATTTTTTTAATCTCAATTTTACAACTCCTAACCATCATTTTTCAACAAAATAATCACCACTACAATGCTCCCATCCAAATTAGGTTTATCATAGACCAAATATAAACTTATTTTATCGAAACAAGCCAAACCCCTAGCAAACAAGGTGTCTCATTGAAGGCACTAATATAACTTTGATATCACATGTAAGTTTTAAATCTATAAAGTAAAATAATGCATATACATTCTTAAGGACACTATAAAAGCAATCCATTTGTGTACACAAAATATATAGTGATTTACTATAGAAACCCTGAGGGAAAACCAACATTTCACACATCTCATCTTATTATTGTTATCATTTTAACTTCACCCCCTTTCACAACTTGTAAAATTTTGAAAGGAATAAATTAATCATTAAATTAATACATGAGAAATATTTATTATACAATATGCATGACACATAGAAATGCCAACAAGCAAGTAAAGTCAATATTTACATTGGAAAACCTTAACTCAGACTCAAGATATAAATCTAAGTCAATCAAACACAAGTTATTTGAGACATCTTATTATTGAGTATCTTAATCCTTTAAATACATATTGCCATATATAATGTCATGGGGAAATGTCATAGGCCTATACACCACTAAAGGTAAACCCATTAATGTCCTTATAAAAAATTCTTATTTACTTTATGATTTAGTCAACATTATTCCAACATGGCCCCCCATATACTCGACTTGGAATATTCACCTTCTCCTCATCAACGTTTATTTACTAGGTTTTCACCAATACAACATGCCCCCAATCACCTAGATCTACATATAGACTTTACTAGTGAACCATCAAACCAAGAGAATACATGTCTAAATAGGCTTTGATGCAAAAAGCATCTATCTAGTTCTTTACTTGGACCCCTCCTGCTCCAAATGGAAAACACTCTTTAACTATGTCTTTCTTCCTCAATACACTTTACTTAGTGCTTCACACACACACATTCTAATGAATATCGAGATGTATTAATATTTGATTTACCACTATGAAGGGTTTATTAATATTTGATCGACCATTATTTTGTAAATTCCATTTACAATAAATGTTTCATACATATAATAATTTGTTATAACATAATATTTAATTCACCATTACTTCGTAAATTCCATTTATGATAAATGTTCTATACATATAATTCAGATTATTATATAAAATAATGATATATAACATCTCGTCTTCTGATACCACATATTAAAAGTCGAAGACAGAAATATTCAGGACAAAACAAAATGCATGCATATAGAAAAACCAAGTATCTAAAAACACCATTCACAGATATAGAGCACAAAGAAATACTGATGTATAAACAGTCGACTC
>APFE030692343.1:48207-89981 GCA_000404065.3 Pinus taeda | reverse complement strand
TACAAGTGGGTATGTGTTTAACCTATTTGGAGGTGTAGTCAGTTGGATGAGTAAGAAACAATTTGTAGTGGCACTATCAACTATAGAGGCAGAATACATGGCGGCCACTCATGCAAGCAAGGAAGCAGTCTGGCTGCAGAGATTGTGTTCAAGTATGGGGTTAGTACAGGGAGCTATAAGGATAGACTATGATAGCCAAAGTGCAATTTTCCTAGAAAAGAACCCTGCATATCATTCAAAGACAAAGCACAGTGATGTTCAGTATCACTTTGTGAGGGATATGATAGAAGACAAAAAGGTGTTGCTAGTAAAGGTGGACACTTTGAAGAATACTGCAAATGCATTGACAAAATTTGTGAGCTCTGAGAAGTTCTCTTGGTGTAGAGAGACAATGGGTGTTTTAGGGCTGGAAAAATGACTAAGCTTTCTTGTGTCCCCCTATGGAAAGAAAACAACAAGTGGGAGAATGTTGGGTTGTGTAATATTCTTTCCATGACTAGTCTATGTAGTTAACTGGGGGGTTTGAGGTGTACTTGTAACCCAACTTTATGGGGTATGGGGTAGCACCCTAGAAAATTTTGGTTTTGGACACTATGTTAGGTTGGACAGACCCACCTATGGTTTTATGCATGATTCTCACACATGTTTTTTGGGCGTGATCGTTTTCGGTCCATGGTATTGGACGCGATGGTTTTTCAGTCCATGGTATTGGATGCTTCGGCATGTATAAATATGTATTGTAACATTGAAAGGAATATAATGAAAAATCAAGCTAGTAGTCCTGGTTTTAGGATCCAGGGGAAAATCTCTGTTTATATGTGTTTTATGTGTTATTCTCTCGCATTGTTTAGTTTCTGTGTTTTAGAATTCATATGCAGGTAATTTCTGTATGGGGTTAAAACCCACACATGTAACATTATATGACAACATATACCTTACATTAGGATGTAGAGCACCTTTGGCTGAAAAAATAAACTCAATTGATTTTTAATTTATATTTGAATTTAAATTATATTGATTTAAATTAGATTTCTTTAAGGAATGGATAAGAGTTTGATATTAACCAGACTGAATTAAGAGCTAGAACCCTTACACAATTTTTCTGAATTTTGACAAAATAAGTGTTAATCAATCCACAAAATATGATTTCCAACTCTAGAGATTCATTTCCATCCTATATTGAATGCATTTCCATTGATAATTCTACAAAAAGCCCCAAGTATTAAAATATATTTACATATAAGAATAGATCTTAACTAAGGGATGAGGACTAGATTATTAAAACTTTGATATAACTCTATTTTTCCTTGTTCCAATGTCGATCCTTTTTTTTTTCCAAAGCATCATCCATCAAATTTAAATTCGTATACACATGAAAAAATTCCAGCTTCTAAAACTGAGAGGCAATAAGGATAGTCCTTTGGATAATGGGAGGGTGGTTTGAACTTGGCACCTTCTTGACTTTGATCAATTTTCATATAGCAAGCATTGAGTCACCAAAATCTATTAGTTTGAATATTTTATTTATAAGAGAGATTTCCAAAAACTTCGATAGAGCAAGGTACTCAACTTGGATATTGATCATGAGCCCAAGTCCCCAAACATATTGTGACGCAAAGTTTCCATCAAGGCTGGACAATGCCCCTCCTACTATTGCCTCCCCCAAATTACCTTTCGAATATCCATCAAAAAACAAAGAAAACTGGTTTCTTTCCATTCTCTACTGAGTGAAGTCTGACTGGTTATGCGTGATGCAAAATACCACATTATTATATAGATAAATCATAGATTTACATGGGTTATTTAGATGCTTTCTCACCATTATCCATTTGTGCTCCAGTTGATTAAGATCCTCAAACTCTTTATTATTGAATACCTTAGAAAAAATAGCTTCGAAAAAAAAATTTGTCACTTTAAAGGAAACCATATGAGGGTTTAGGTACTCATTTTTTAATATGGATTTAATACTCGCAATCCAAACAAATCAGCAGAGAAACATGGAAAGAGATTCTGAACATCTTATTGGTAGAGAGGAGGCTTTTCGAGATGATGGATATTTGGATCCCCATAATTCAAACATTTCCACCCATGATCCTAGAATAGAGTCAATAAAAGACATAAGAGAAAACATTGTTCCTTAGGAATCCAAAGAGAAGGGAGAAAACCAAAATAAATGAGGGATATCTTCCTTTGATTTGAAGCATAAGACACATCTTGATGGACCAAAAATGTTTCTTTTCTTGAGGTTTTTAGCCATAAGAATTTTTTGATAACCAAGAGTCCAACAAAACATATTCACTTTTGGAATACCATCGTTGTTCCATATTTTTGACCACACTCTACACAAAGGAGGGCAGGGAAGCCGCTTGACCAAATGTGAATATCCCAATATTATAGAATATTTATGTTGTAGACTTAGATTCCATGTTTGAAGATCCTACAGAGTAACAAAGACAATAGCCAAGCCTTTTAGATTGTGAATCAAACAATCCCATGTGATCCCTAGATGGATCGACATCACTGGCCTTAGACAACCTTTCCAGCAACCTAGTCATCCCAATGTGAAATATGTTTTAATTTGTTATAACCATTTTGTTGCATCCAAATAGCCACATCTCTAAGTTCCTAACATCCCCCAAGAGGGCCTTTGGAGGAGAATTTTTCTTTACATATATTATTGTAGGCACCATTCCTAGATCACCAAATAAGGTGTTCAACTATTAGAGGGGCATCCTCTTTACATAGATTCTAAGTTTTGGATCTAGAATCAATACCTTTAGTTGATTTCGCCATGAGAAAGCAATTTTGTTTACAATTTTCACATGAAATCCATTTTCCACCATTCCTTAGAGTTTGACATGAGCCTCCAAATGATTTTTTCTTTGAGAGCTAGGTTCATGAATAGGGGATATTTCACAACTAGACCACCATTTTCCTTTGGAAGACATACAATATTCTAGTGAACTCAATGAATTTTTTTTCACTATTTTTTCCTCCTTTCCAAAATTTATTGATCAAGACACTCATTTGATTAGTCAAAAATCTTGGAGCCAAAATACCAGAGCAAAGATATAAAGGGAGAGAAGATAAAACAAATTTTACCAGAATTACCTGAACAATAGTAGTTAGCCATTGATCTCCCCAGGCTTGATTATACCTTTTGAATTTACTTATGGTGTTTGCCCAACTATCCAAGGTTGAGGCATCCAAATATATTGGGATTCCAAGACATTTAAAAAACTACCATTCAAACTCCAATGGGAATTCCAAAACCTTGGAAATATCTTGAAGGGTTGAGGTAGGACTATTCCAACCAAATAGTTGACTCTTTAATTTTACAAGCCCCCTGGAGAGATCCAAATATTGATCCAGGACTTGTTTGAAACTTATTGCAATTATCTTTGTGATACTCCCCAAGAGAAGCATATCATTGAAAGCTTGAGAGTGATCGACTTCTTTGGTGTTCCTTGCTATACTTAGGCCCATTAATCCCCCCTCAACCCTGGAAAGCTCCAAATTTTTATTGAGACATTATACAACTAATATGTATGGTAAAGGGGAGAGAGGGCATCCTTTCCTCAAACCATTTGAGGCTGAAAGTAAATTACAAGGGTGACCATTAATCAAAGGCGTAATCCATGGATTTCCAATACAAGCCTTAATCCCTTTAATGAACTCCCAACAGAATCCCATTTTTTCCATGACAGAAAAAAAGAAATAGTTTCAAACTCTATCAAAAGCCTTCTCCATGTCAAGTTTAATAACCATACCTGGTTCACCACTTTTCTTACTAGAGTGAATAGCCTCTTGGAATAGAATGACATTGTCCATAATTTGTCTATTTTTCATATAACCTCCCTTATTTTATGAGATTATTGTAGGTAAGATATTTCTTAATCTGGCAGTTATCACTTTAGCTAGGATCTTGTAATCTCAGCTGTATAAGGAGATAGGCCTAAATCTAGAAAAAGGAGGCAGGTTTTGACTGTTTTGGAGTTAGGGTCAGGAAAGAATTATTTAAACTCTCCCCTAACTTCCCTTTTATCCTCAAAGAATTCAAAATTCTCAGAAGATCCTTCTTAACTATGACCCAGAAAGATCTATAGAAATTTATGGAAAAGTCTTTCGGAGTGGGGGCTTTCTCTAGGTCTAGAGACCAAATGGCCTTATCATATTCTTCAATCCACATATTGAGTTGATCATTTCCCATTTTTGAGACAACATAAGGAAAGAATGAGATGAAAGATTGTTCTTCACCGTTGTCATTTTCCTTAATCTCTAATTATACATCTCTAAAAAAGAAAAATGATTCTTGTTTGATCTTTGGGAAAGATGATATTTTAGGATGGCACTCTAGGGTAATTTATTTGAGTCAATTCCTTGTTTCCATAGCTCTAGCTTGTCTATGGAAAAAAGGAAGTATTTCAATCCCAAACCTGATCTAAAGGCTTCTCGACTTAAGATGCCAACATTCCTCCTCTTTCTTGCTCATATAGTGAATTTTCTAACTTAATTTATTTTTATTTTTCTATGTGCCACTCTGCGACTAAACCATTTTCCACCATATTTTATGAGTCTCAATATGTTTGATAAAATCAATATTTCATGACCTAAAGGCTTGAAGTTAATTTTTTCCTTATTTTTGAGAGCGTGCTTCACCATTTTCAATTTAGCTTCTTCCATAAAGGTAGGGGATTGATTTATCTGGGTTGCCCAAGATTGATTTATTAAGTTTGTTACTCCTTCCTTATGAATCCACTCTAGGTTGAAACGGAATGGGATCTGACCTAGATCCTCTGGATGATCTATATATAACTCAATAAGTTGGTGGTTTGACTCCCTTTGAGCTAATATTGAAGAGATACACTCAATTCCTTTAACCAACCAATTTCTATGTAAAAATAAATAGTTTATCCTTGTCACTATGTGCTCAAAACCACTTCTTCAATTTGGCCTAGTGTATTTCCCTTTTTTTGGAACTATATCTAGGTGATCCCATTTGCTTATAAGCTCTTATAATCTTTCTCGAAAGGGATATATAACAACACTTCCTCAATATTTCTATGAAGAGAATATAGAAATATTGAAATCAACACCAAATATAGTGTGTATATTCCATTGTTTCTCCTTTAATCTGATTAAAGAGTCCCAAAATTCACCCTTCTCACTTTAGTTGACCGGAGCATAAAAAAAATTAAAAGATAAGAAATTGTTTCTTTTGTATTATTATCTTCTAACCTAACTACCACCCACTGCCTTGTTTTGGATCTAGCTTTTAACATAAAACAAGAATTTGACCAAAATGTACTTAGGCCACTTGAAGCTCCATAAGAGATTTGCACTATTCCAAAACCATCTCTCCATAAATCCCTTGACAGAGATAGGATCTCTTCTTCTACTAGTTTTGTTTCTTGTAAAAATAAAACTTGCAATTTTTTCAATCTAACTAAATATTTTATAGCATGGGATTTAATGGGGTTTCCAAGTCCCCTTATATTCTAGGATACAACATTCATTTAAATTTAGAGGAATTTGATTTACCTCCTCCAGACATGGTACTCCCATGTTCTCTGTTACTCACATTCTTGAGAATTTATGTAATTTGTGGTTGGTTGTCTAACCTGATGTTTTGTTTTGCTTTTACTTCCCTTACATATTTTTTGGAAGGCCTTCCTCCTTTTTTATGGTTTTCCAACACATGACAGGTGGAATCACTTCCCTAATTAATTCTCTTCTTAACAATTCTTGTTAGCACCTTTCCTACTCCATCCTCTATTCCTTAAGGCTCTGAGTACACACCTTTTGTTATTTTTTTTTGCCTATCAATATTTAAACTAGTTGAAGAGTTGTGTTGAATTTGAGATTGGACATTACTAGCAAGAGAAATTTATCTTTTCATTTCTTCTTCCTGTATCTCCCCCTATTCTTCTTCTCCCTTCCTTTCTTCAAGTATTGGGGATTCTTTACTAGTATTTGAATTCTCCTATTTATTATCTTCCTGCAAAAAGATTTGATAGGGGTTAATCGAATTTGAAGCAACATTTTGAGCTAGAGTTTTGGGATTTCTAGCACCACATTTTCCCCAATTCCCCCCCCTTTCTGAGTATCCCATTAGTCTTCCTAGGCTGGAATTATTCCATCTCTATTTCTAGGCTGAGTTTTTTTGCAGTCTCAGGAAAAATTCCCATATTCGTGGCGACTCTTACATTTAAACAAGAGATGAACATAATCAAGTTTCCTAATGAGGCACCACTCCTCTTGGGTCAGAACAATCTCAGAGGGAAGACCTTTCTCAAGGTCCACTTCCATGTAAATTTTGGAACACACGAATCATTGACCTTTAAGCTCAACACGATCTAGGTACCGACTAACACCATTACCTATTTCCTGCAAGCACTCGTCACTCCATCAAGAAAGCGATAATAGAGGGGGCTTTACCCAAACATGAAAAGTAGTTTGGGATTTCCTTGTCCATGATAAAATCCAAGGACCAAGTGTTCAAAGACATCCCTCTGGAGCCAAAAAAATACAACCCATTCTAAAAAACTATATCTCTGTCCTCCTTGTTCTCAAACAGAAAAGCAAAGAAATAATTTTAAACTATAAAAATGCTAAGGTTCCCCTTCATGATTGGCTTCCATACCTTATCAGACCACTACCTAACATACTTAGGTGAAGGCCACGCGACCTTATATTTTACAACCACAGCCTTGTCAGAGAATGCCAGGGAGGTTTTTTCGAAAACCTGAAGTGAGAGCTACTGACATTATATTCACAAACTTTTTGATCAATGTTAACTGTCTTTCTTTTTTTCTAGGATTATTTTTTAGGGTCAATACCATAACACAAAAGGCAAACTCATGATCACAAGGAGGAGAAGATGCTTTCCTCCCTTAGGCCTGGAGTGATTGAGCTTCAACGAAAAAGGTATTGATAGTAGTAAAAGGCTTAGGGTTTCGAGGTTTCAATTGTAGAGCTCAAAAGAAAGATGAATCAAATATTATGCATGACAACTGGGCTGGCTTTTCGGGTTAAAATTATATTTTTATTAAAAAAAAAGTTATAAATTTTCATATATAATAACGATTTAGTTAATTTTTTTCCACATTTTGTAATAATTGAAATGTAGATACATTTATTATAGAGGGAGAGAGAGAGATAAGGGGAAGAGATAGAGAGGGAAAGGAACATATATATAGATAATATATATATATAATATATATAAATATATAAATATATATATAGATATAATATATATATATATATATATATATATATATATATATATATATATAAGTATATATAATAATATATATAATATATATATATATATAATATACAATAATAATATGGGGAGAGGGAATCATGATTGCATTAACTAAGAAACATAATTGGAAAATGAACCAATTACACACCAAATCTTCTTTCTTGAACAGTGAGTTAAGAGAAGAAGTTTAGTTGGTTCAGCCTAAAGGGTTTGTAAAGAAGGTACATGAGAATCTTGTTTGTAGGTTAAATAAATCTTTATATAGTTTGAAACGAGCACCAAGATCTTGGTATGTGAAAATTGAAGCTTTATTTTGTGAGAAAGGTTTTGTGAGAATCAAAAGTGATCCTAACCTGTACATCAAGAAAGATAAAGAAGGGAATATTTATTTAATATCTTTATATGTTGTTTATATTACCATAACAAGAAATGCATCCAAGTTGATTAAAGAAATTAAAATTTAGCTGACATAGGTGTTTGAGATAAAGGATCTTGCTGAATTGCATTAGTGTTTAGGTCTTGAAGTTTGGAGGGAATTTGGTAAGACACTGATTACACAAAGAAAAATATACAAGGGGAATCCATAAAAGGTTCAATATGATTGGGTGCAAGGTAATATCTAATCCTTTAGAATATAATGCTAAATTGGGCAGTGATGATGGAAATACAGAGGTAAATGGAACATTGTATCATCAATTGGTGAGAAGTCTGAACTATCTCACCACTACTAGATTAGATATTACATATTCTGTCAACATCCTTAGTTAATTGATGGCTAAGCCTTGTGAAAACCACTAGAAAGTGTCTTTGAAAGGAACACTTAATTTTGGTATTATGTATATTGATGAATTTGACATTGAATTGGCAAGTTATTTTGATTTAGATTGGGCTAGAAATCCTGATGACAAACAAAAACTTATAGATATGGATTCAATATATGATGGGGGATTATATCATGGAGAAGCAAGAAACAACCAACTATTTCTTTGTCATCCACATAAGTTGAATACAAAGCCTTGACTGATGCAACTTGTGACATTATTTGGTTAAGAAGGATTCTTGAAGATGTTGGAAAAAAACAAAGAGGACCAACTAGCATCAAATGTGACAGCCAAAGTTTCATTAAGTTGGGAAATAATCCAATTTTTCATGGTAGATCAAAATGTATTGAAGTCTAGCACCATATTGTATGGGAAAGGACACAGCAAAGGAGATTGACTTAGTCGATTATAATACAAGTGAAAATGTAGTTGACATCTTTATCAAGCCTCTTGGAAAGATGGACCTTGAAATATGTAGACAACAACTAGGCATTGTGAAAAATCCATTTCTCCATTATGGTGGGATGTTAGAATAATGTAGAAATGGAAGAGTCTAGAACGGTGATAGGATTGTTGAGTTGCCTTCAAGTTGTCTGAGTTGTCATTGTCATAGTTAGGAAAATAGAGGTGGTTTACTATTTTTAGAATGTGAGATCTAGATTATCGGTATCTAAATTGTCTGAGAGATGATCATTGTGTGCCTATATATGTAATGGTTGTCAAAGAAATTTTAATCAATAAGAAGTATGGTTTTAGTTATCTATTCTCTTTGTGCATTTCTCTAATATTCAAATTATATGAACTCTCTTTCTTTATATATATAAACTCCATGTTAAACTTTTGTAACTAAATAAAATGTTATATTATTATATATATATATTATATAATATAAATCTTAGACATTGAAACATTTTATTATAATTCACATTCTACACATTAAAATGTTAATAGATGCCCCCAATGATAAAATGAAAGTAGAAAACATATATCCATAAGAACTCTTATAAAATATTTTTGTTATTAGTATTTAAAAATGTGACATATCAACTCCATATAAAAAAAATGAATAATTCCAAATCTCATGCCTTGCTCCCCTCTCTGCAAACAAACACACCCCCCCCCCCCCCCCCCCACACACACACAACAACCGTGAAAAAATAAATAAATAAATGAATTATTTATAATTCACATTTTACACAAAAAAGTTAATAGATGTCCCGATGAACTGAAAGTAGAAAACATATATCCATAAGATTCTCTTATAAAATGATTTTTTGTTATTAATATTTAAAATGTGACATATCAGCTCCATATTAAAAAAATAAATGAATTGCAAATCTTGTGCCCTGCTCTGCCCCCGCTCCCCTCCTGCGAAAAAAATAAAAATAAAAAACTATTAATGGAATAAGATTTCTCTTCCTTTAAATATGTGAAATCCATATTAAACTTTATATCTCTCTCTCTCTATATATATATATTCTTTTCCACTTTTTGTTTTATATAGTAAATACATAGTTGACATTGAAATATTTTTTTTATGATTCATATTCTATACATTAAAATATTAATATGTATCTCAATCATTTTTGGAAGTACAAACCAAATATCTACATGACTCTAGCTCTCTTTAATTATTTTAACTATTACATGTGAACTAAACATAGAATGAATTGCTTATCATGTAATATCAATTATATTAGTTTTACACAACATTTGTCAACTCCATATTAGGAAGTGAAGTCGATGTAAAATTAACATGGAATTGAAATATTTTATTTGTGGACAAATTTTTTTTTCTTTTGTTATTACCATTCTTTTAATTTGTTATGGTAAGTATTATTTATTATATTTACATGTAACATTACATGACAACATCTCGCTTATATTCAGATGTAGAGCACCTCTAGGTGCAAAAATCAACTCAATTGCTTTTTAATTTATATTTGAATTTGAATTATATTGATAAAAATTAGATTTTTTTTTAAAGGAATGGATAAGAGTTTGATATTAATAAAGATTAAGATTGAATTATGAGTAAGAACCCTTACACAATTTTTCTGATTTTTGACAAAAGAAGTGTTCATCAATCCACAAAGTAAGATTGCCAACTCTAGAGATGCATTTCCATCCATCATTGAATACATTTCTATTGATAATTCTACAAAAAGCCCCAAGTATTAAAATATATTTACAAAGCAACATAGATCTTATTTAAGGGATGAGGATTGGATTATTAAAACTGTGATATAACTCTATTTTTCCTTGTCCTAATGTCGATCCTTTTTTTTGCAAAGAATCATCGATCAAATTTAAAATCCTATACACATGAAAAAATTCCAACTTCTAAAACTGAGAAGCAATAAGGATAGTCCTTTGGATAATGGGAGGATGGTTTGAACTTGGCACCTTCTTGACTTTTATCAATTTTCATATAATAAGCATTGATTCATCAAAACCTATTAGTTTGAATATTTTATTTACAAGAGATATTTCCAAAAACTTCGATAGAGGAAGGTACTCAACTTGGATATTGATCACGAGCCCAAGTCCCCAAGCATATTGTGACACAAAGATTCCATCAGGGCTGGACATTGCCCCTCCTACTTCCACCTCCCCCAAATTACCTTTCAAATATCCATCACAAAATAGAGAAAACTGGTTTCTTTCCATTCTCCACTGAGTGAAGTCCGACTGATTATGCATGATGCAAGATACCATATTATTATATAGATAGAGCATAGATTTACATGGGTTATTTAGATATTTTCTCACCATTATCCATTTTTCCTCCAATTGATTAAGATCCTCAAACTCTTTATCATTGAATACCTGAGACAAAATAGCTTCGAAGAAAAAAATTGTCACTTTAAAGGAAAACATCTGAGGATGCAGTTACTCATTTTTGAATATGGATTTATTACTCGCAATCCAAACAAATCAGCAGAGGAACTTGGAAAGAGATTCTCAACATCTTATTGGTAGAGAGGAGGCTTTTCGAGATGATGGATATTTGGATCTCCATAATTCAAACATTTCCATCCATAATCCTAGAATAGAGCCAATAAAATACACAAGAGAAAACACTATTCACTAGGAATCCAAAGAGAAGGGGAAAAACCAAAATAAATAAGGGATATATTCCTTTGATTTGAAGCATAAGACACATCCTAATGGACCACCAATGTTCCTTTTCTTGAGGTTTTTAGCCATAAGGATATTTTGATAACCAAGGTTCCAACAAAACATATTCACTTTGGAATACCATCCTTGTTCCATATTTTTTACCACACTCTACGCAGAGGAGGGCGAGGAAGCCGCTTGACCAAATGTGAATATCCCAATCTTGTAGAATATTGATGTTGTGGACTTAGATTCCATGTTTGAAGATCCTAAAGAGTAACAAAGACAGGAGCCAAGTCTTTTAAATTGTGAATCAAACAATCCCATGTGATCCCTAGATTGATCGACATCACTAATCTTAGCCAACCTTGCCAACAACCTAGTCATCCCAATGCGAAATATCTTTTAATTTGTTATAACCATTTTGTTGCATCCAAATAGCCAAATATCTAAGTTCCTAACATCCCCCAAGAGGGCCTTTGGAGGATAATTTGTCTTTCCATATATTATTGCGAGCACCATTTCCAGATCACCAGATAAGGTGTTCAACAATTAGAGGGGCACCCTTTTTACATAGATTCCAGATTTTGGATCCATAATCAATACATTTAGTTGATTCCACCATGAGAAAGAAATTTTTGTTATATTTTTTACATGAAATCTATTTTCCACCATTCCTTAGAGTCTAACATGAGCCTCCAAATGATTTTTTCTCCAAGGGCTAGGCTCATGAATAGGGGATATTTCACAACTAGACCACCATTTTCCTTTGGAAGACATACAATGTTCTAGTGAACTCAATGAATTTTTTTCACTGTTTTTTCCTCCTTTCCATAAAAATTTATTGATCAAGACACTCATTTGATTAGTCAAAAATCTTAGAGCCAAAAGACCGGAGAAAAGATATAAAGGGAGAGAAGATAAAACAAATTTTACCAGAATTAACCGAACAATAGTAGTTAGCCATTGATCTCCCTAGGCTTGATTTTACCTTTTGAATTTACTTATGGTGTCTACCCAACTATCCAATGTTGAGGCACCCAAAGATACCGGGATTCCAAGACATTTAAAAACTTGCCATTCAAACTCCAATGGGAATTCCAAAAGCTTGGAACTATACTGAATGGTTGAGGTAGGACTATTCCAACCAAATAGTTCACTCTTTATTTTTACAAGGCTCCCAAAGAGATCCAAATATTGATCTAGGACTTGTTTGAAACTTACTGCATTTAGCTTTGAGGCACTCCCCAGGAGAAGCATATTGTCAAAAAACTGAGAGTGATTGACTTCTTTGGTGTTCCTTGCTATACTCAAGCCCATTAATATTCCCTCAACCTTGGAAAGCTCCAAATTTTTGTTGAGACATTATAAAACTAATATATATGGTAAAGGGGAGAGAGGGCATCCTTTCCTCAAACCCCTTGAGTCTAAAAATAAATTACAAGGGCGACCATTAATCAAAGGTTTAATCCATGGATTTCCAATACAAGCCTTAATCCTGTTAATGAACTCCCAAGAGAATCCCATTTTTTCCATGACATAAAAGAAGAAGTAGTTTCAAACTCTATCAAAGGCCTTCTCCATGTTGAGTTTAATAACATACATGGTTCACCACTTTTCTTACTAGAGTGAATAACCTCTTGGAATAGAATGAGATTGTCCATAATTTGTCTATGTTTCATAAAACCTCCCTTATTTTATGAGATTATTGTAGCTAAGATATTTCTTAATATGGTAGTTATCAATTTATTCAGGATCTTGTAATCTGAGTTGCATAAGGGGATAGGCCTAAAGCGAGAAAAAGGAGGCAAGTTTTGGCTATTTTGGAATTAGGGCCAGGAAAGAAGAATTAAACTCTCCCCAAATTTCCATTTTATCCTGGAAGAATTCAAAATAAATAGAATATCCTTCTTTATTATTACCCAAAATATCTATAGAAATTTACGGAAAAGTCGTCTAGGTTGGGGGCTTTCTCCGGGTCTAGAGACAAAATGGCCTAATCACTTCATCTTGCTCAACCGACATAGTGAGTTGATGATTTTCCATTTTTGAGACAATGGAAGGAAGGAATGAGATGAAATATTGTTCCTCACCCTAGTCATTTTCATTAATCTTTGAGTATACATCTCTAAAAAAGAAAAAGGATTCTTGTTTGATCTTTGGGAAACAAGATATTTTACGATGGCCCTCTTGGTAATTTATTTGACTCAATTCCTAGTTTCCCTTGCTCTAGATTATTTATGTTAAAAAGGAAGTATTTTGATCCCTTGCCCTGATCTAAAGGTTTCTCGACTTAAGATGCCAACATCCTCCTCTTTCTTTCTCAGATAGTGAATGTTCTAAATTAATTTGTTTTTATTTTTCTATGTGCCACTCTGTGACTAAACCATTTTCCACCATATGTTGATGAGTCTCAATATGTTTGATAAAATCAGATTTTTCCTGACCTGGAGGCTCGAAGTTAATTTTTTCCCAAATTTCTAAGAGCTTGCTTCACCATTTTCAATTTAGTTTCCCACATAAAGGTAAGGGATTAATTTATATGGGTTGCCCAAGATTGATTTATTAAGTTTGTAACTCCTTGCTTAGGAATCCACTCTAGATTGAAACAAAATGGGATCTGACCTAGATCCTTAGGAAGATCTATATCTAACTCAATAAGTTGGTGGTTTGAATCCCCTTGAGCCAATATTGAAGAGATACACTTAATTCCTTTAACCAACCAATTTCTATGTAAAAATAAATAGTTTATCCTTGTCACTATGTGCTCAAAACCACTTCTTCAATTTGGCCATGTGTATTTCTCTTTTTTGGAACTATACATAGGTGATCCCATTTTCTTATAAGGTCTTATAATCTTTCTCGAAAGGGATATCTAACAACACTTTCTCAATATTTCTATGAAGAGAATATAGAAATATTGAAATCAACACCAAATATAGTGTATATATTCCATTGTTCCTCCTTTAATGTGATTAAAGAGTCCCAAAATTCACCCTTCTCACTTTAGTTGACTGGAGCATAAACATTTACAAAGGAAATTGTTTCTTTTGTAGTATTATCTTCTAACCTAACTTCCACCGAGTGTCTTTTTTTGGATCTTGGTTTTAACATAAAACAAGAACCTGACTAAAAGGTACTTAGGCCACTTGAAGCTCCGTATGATCTTTGTACTATTCCAAAACTATCTCTACAAAAATCCCTTGATAGAGATAGGATCACTTCTTCCACTAGTTTTGTTTCTTACAAAAATAAGACTTGCAATTTTTCCAATCTAACTAAATATTTTATAGCGTAGGATTTAATGGGGTTTGGGGTTTCCAAGTCCCCTTATATTCTAGGATACAATTTCCATTTAAAATTTAGAGGCATTTGATTTACCTCCTCCAAACTGGGTACTCCCATGTTCTCTGTTACTCACATTCTTGAGAATTTTTGTAATTTGTGGTTGGCTGTCTAACTTGATGTTTTGTTTTGATTCTACTTCCCTTACATATCTTTTGGAAGGCCTTCCTCCTTTTTCGTGTTTTTCCATGACATTGTTGGAATTATGATACAATTATGATACAAGTGTTGTACTTTATGGCAATTCACTCAAATGACAGATCATAGTGCAACAGGTCAATAACAAAGAATTAATGATCATAAAGAGGTATACATAAGTTCACCATGACAAAGGCATATATACACATGGGTTAGAAGAAAAAAAGGCACGTATGTCATACACATGCACTTTCACAGAAGGAAAGGTGCGTACATGTTGGAAAACTAAGTTTTGGTCCATGGTATTTTGGTATTGGTCCATGGTATTTGGTCTGAAGTATTGATCCCAAGTATCGGGTCCAAGGTATTGGTCCTATGTGGTTTTGGACCATGGTATTGAGAGAGGCCTAAACCTATATAAGGAGAAGAAGATCATTAGGCCAATGAGGAAGTGCAAGTGATGAATATCTGATGAAGTGTGAGATCTAGTATGCTGGCTATGGGTTTGTGATGCTTTTCTTGATCTGAACCAAGGATGCACCCATGTGGATGATGATGAACAATGGATCAGGATCTTAAGGCTTGGAATGTTTTATCATTATGTGGTTTGATCATGGATAGAATAGATCTAAATTATTGACGCATGTTTACTCTTTAAATGTTATGATCTGGGTATTATTGATGTCTGAAATAGTTGCAGAGTTATAAGTTAGTATTTGCAGATCTGTACGCGGGTTCGCTTTGGTAAAAGCACGTATACATGCTGGTTGGATTCATCAGAGTATCGTATACATAATTAAATATGATATCTGAATTTAAGGATGGTTTTGATGGTTTTTGCAGAGTTCTGGGTTTGTTCTATGTTCTGGTGACTGTGTTTGTTGATAGGGTTTTAGTGATTCAATTGTTGGGTGATTCAGAGATTGACAATGTAGATGTGGTTGATGGTTATATTGTAGTGGTGATTGATTTTGTGCCTTGATGTTATTGATGGATCTAGTATGAAAATTTATGAAACATGGCCCCTAGAAGAAAAGAGAAGGTCGTAGCCTTTTGTAGGATGGCGCCTATGTACTAGTAAACATATCAGCTAGTACAAGAGCCAGGAGGTTGTAGCTCCCTTCCAATAGTAGCTGGAGAATGAGAGAAGGTTGTAGCCTTCTGCAGGTGGGTGCCTACATACTGGTATGAGTCTGCACCAGTACAAGATTGTAGACAGGTTTTTCTTATCTTAAAGAAAACAACAACAAGTGGCTTTTGTCCCGCATTGGCTTTCCACCTTATATCATGGTGTTCATGTGTGCTTCTTATGTGTGATGATTTGTTTTACTGCACCTGTTTACTGTTTATATGGTTAATGAAGTTTTTATTGCACTAATTAAAGATCGACATATGATGGATTAACTGAATCATAAGTGTATTGGATATACGCTAGTTGCATTAAACACAGTTGCGTGTACACGCAGGTTCCCTTAACTGAAGTAGCGTATATGAACCTGATTATGGAAATGTAAAAGTTAGTGATTTGGTAATACTGATTCACCCCCCCAGTATTATTTCCATCAATTGGAATCAGGGCAAGTCCTTTGGTAGAAGCTTGATCACTTGAAGGAGATCTGTAGAATAATGGGAATGAAAGCGCATCAGAAGAGGAAGACAACTCAAAGGAACAACGACAGCCTGCTGTTAGGTGGAAGCAAGTATTGAGATTCTGAATCACCTCAGATTGAAGATGAACCAGCAAATGAAGCATCAAATAAAATCATAGATCAACAAGATCTATTTAACAAAAGGGAGAGTGCCCTCAAAGAAGAAGTTATCAGTTTAAAAGCTCAACTGGAGTGTGCCTTCAGAGTACGTCAAATCCTATAGGAGCATAACGAAGAACAAGAAAATGAGATTCTCAAACTAATGCAACAATACGATTTCAAGACAATACTAAGATTTTGGATGATATTCTTAGTAGTCAAAGGTCGCCTGCTATCAAAATTAGTCTTGGTTTTTATGAATCTGTTGAAGATGAATCTAGCTCACAAGGTGAGAAAGGAACTCTAATGTAAAACCTGAAATGCTCAATAAGGAGATAAGAGGTCAACCACATCAACAACCAAAGAAAGAAACCCGTCAAAGAAAATATTTTACTTCAAACTATGGAAGCGATAGTCAATTATTTTCTCAAATGAATAATGTTGAGTGTTATGTATTCCATAATCTTGGACGTGTTGCAACGAGATGCAGAAGTAGAATGGTGCAAGACCATCACACAAAAATATCATCATGTTCTAGGTACTTCAAGGGATATTTTTTTTCTTGCAATATGTTTGATCACAAAGCCATTGACTGCTATAGAAGGAATATGAAACATCTAAGATGTTATGCATGTAACAAGTTTGAATATATAGTAAAGGAATGCAGGAACAAAGTATGGGCACCATACCAAAAGGAGAAAACATCATCACAGTCGAAGATATGGAAGAAGAATGAAGTACAGTCAGAAAGATGTGGCACAACAGAGTATACAGACATGACAGATTCAGAGGAAGCTGAAAGTAGCATATATACGCGAGTTCAAAGCTGCACAATCATGTATATGTTAGTTTGAGGAAAAGAAGTGGGATAGACTCACGAAAAAGGGTTTGATATGATTCAATCAATTATTTGCTCTATTTGATAATGGTTACAATCTACTGATGATGTGTGGAAATGTCTTGGTACTCATAAGATGTTGTTTAGAAGTGTTTTTTATCCTAACTTGATGATGATGATGCCTTGATACTTCTTGCTGACATATGCATGATTAGATCTGACAATGAACAGATTGAACAGGTTCAGGGGGAGCATATGTTTCGAATAATGCATTGTTGGCATTATGGTTAGAAGTATTTGGTAACGATGCTTTTGTGGCTAAATGATGCATCCTGCTACTTTTGTTGGTTGGTCAAGAGAATAGTATTGCAGGTTCAGATGATGTTGATAGATGCTTATGGTGCTGATCATATATGGTGTATGATATTTGCTGATGACTATCATTGTCTTTTTTAGATTCTTGGTCTTTGTTATAAAATTCATGTATATCATTTGATGTAAAGGTCATGCAAAGACCTAATTTGTACCTTCACTATGCATGGGAGATTGATGTATGTATGAGTCATTAGTGATAAGAAGGTCATACTCACTTAGTTGAGTTGTAGAGTCATGTTATTCTTTTGAAAACTATTTTTGCAAACTTTGCATGTGCTCAAGAGGAGCATGGATGGATTGGTACATCTTGGCATATACAAAGGGGGAGTTCGATCAAAGAATTCTACATGTGCTCAGGGGGAGCATGGACGGATTGGTACATCTCAGCATGTACAAAGGGAGAGCTCAATCAGAGATTTCAGCATGTACTCATGGGGAGTATCGATAACATAATGAATATCAAAGGGAGAGAATATCGTGGTCCACCCTTTGCCCTTGATGTCAAAGGGGGAGAGTGACTTGGTGTGGTTGTTGCCATCAAGTCCAAAGGGGGAGATTGTTGGCATTATGATACAAGTGTGATACAAGTGTTGTACTTGATTGCAACTCACTCAGAGGACAGATCATAGTGCAGCAGGTCAATAGCAAAGAATTAATGATCAGAAAGAGGTATATGTAGGTTCACCATGACAAAGGCATGTATACACGCGGGTTAGAAGAACAAAAGGCGCGTATGTCATACACACGCACTTTCATAGAAGGAAAAGCATGTACATGTTGGAAAACTAAGTTTTGGTCCATGGTATTTGGTCCATGGTATTTTGGTATTAGTCCATGGTATTTGGTCTAAGGTATTGATCCCAGGTATTGGGTCTAAAGTATTGGTCCTACGTGGTTTTGGACCATGGTATTAAGAGAGTCCTAAACCTATATAAGGAGAAGAAGATCATTAGACCAATGAGGAAGTGCAAGTGATGAATATTTGATGAAGTGTGTGATCTAGTATGTTGGCTATGGGTTTGGATGCTTTGCTTGATCTGAACCAAGGATGCACCCATGTGGATGATGATGAACAATGGATCAGGATCTTAAGGCTTGGAATGTTTTATCATTATATGGTTTGATCATGGATAGACTAGATCTGAATTTTTGACGCATGTTTACTCTTTAAATATTATGATCTAGGTATGATTGATGTCTGAAATAGCTGTAAATTTATAAGTTAGTATTTACAGATCTCTACGCAGGTTCACTTTGGTAAAAGCATGTATACACGCTGGTTGGGTTCATCAGAGCAATGCATACATAATTAAATATGATATCTGAATTTGCAGATGGTTCTGATGGTTGTTGCAGAGTTTTGGGTTTGTTCTATGTTTACCAAGGTTGAAAGGGGTAAAGGTATGATACTAGCATATCTACTAATCCTGGTGGGTGTGATAGGGGAAGTGGTACCCCCCAGTGTTGTTTGTTTTGGGCTTATCTCACAGGTTCGGCATGTTGCTATAGGTCTTCTGTGTTGGGGTAGGACGATTCATTTGTTGGGTGATTCAGAGATTGATGATGTAGATGTGGTTGATGGTTGTATTGTAGTGGTGATTGATTTTGTGCCTTGATGTTATTGATGGATATAGAATGAAAATTAATGAAAGCGGTCCTTGGAAGAAAAGAGAAGGTCGTAGCCTTCTATAGGCTGGCGCCTACGTACTAGTAAACATATCGGCTAGTACAAGAGCCAGGGGGTTGTAGCTCCCTTCTAATAGTAGCTAGAGAATGAGAGAAGGTTGTAGCCTTCTGCAGGTGGGTGCTTGCATATTGGTATGAGTCTTCACCAGTACAAGATTGTTTCCACCTTATATCATGGTGTTAATGTGTGCTTCTTATGTGTGATGATTTGTTTTACTGCACCTGTTTACTATTTATATGGTTAATGAAGATCTGATGCACTAATTAAAGATCAACATATGTTGGATTAATTGAATTATAAGTTTATTGGATATACACTAGTTGCATTAAACACAATTGCATTTACATGCGGGTTCCCTTAACTGAAGTAGCATATATGAATCTGATTATGGAAATGTAAAAGTTAGTGATTTGCTAATATTGATTCCCCCCCCCCCCCTCTCAGTTTTATTTCCATCAGACATCACTAGTGGAATCACTTCCCCAATTAAGTCTCTTCTTAGTGATTCTTGTTAGCACATTTCCTACTCCATCCTCTATTCCTTGAGTCTCTAAGGACACACCTTTTGTTCTTTTTTCCTGCCTACCAATATTTAAACGAGTCAAAGAGATGTGTTGAATTTGAGATTGAACATTACTAGAAGGAGAAATTTATCTTACCAGTTATTCTTCATGTATTTCCCTTCTTCTTCTTCTCCCTTCCTTTCTTCAGGTCTTGGGGATTCTTTACTAGTATTTGACTTCTCCTCTTTATTATCTTCCAGTGAAAAGATTTGATAGTAGTTAGCTGAATTTGAACCAACATTTTGAGCTATAGTTTTGGGATTTCTAGCACCACATTTTCCCCAATTTCCTCCCTTTTCTGAGTATCCCATTGCTCTTCCTAGGCTGGAATTGTTCCATCTCTATTTCTAGACTGAGTCTTTTTGCAGTCTTGAGAAAAATTCCCATATTTGTGGCCGCTCTTACATTTAAACAAGAGATGCTCATAATAAAGCATCCTAATGAGGCACCACTCCTCTTGGGTCAGAAAAATCTCAGAGGGAAGACCTTTCTCAAGGTCCACTTCCATGTAAATTTTGGAACACGGAAATTGTTGACCTTTAGGCTCAGCATGATCTAGGTATTGACCGACACCATTACCTATTTCCTTAAAGCACTCATCGTTCCATCAAGAAGGTGGTAATATAGGGTGCTTTACCCAAACATGAACAATAGTTGGGATGTCCTTGTCTAGGTTAAAATCCAAGGACCAAGTGTTCAAACGCATCCCTTTGGAGCCAAAAAAATACAACCCATTCTGAAAAAACTATGTCTCTGTGCTCCTTGTGCTCAAATAGAAAAACAAAGAAACAATTGTCAACTGTAAAAATTCCAAGGTCGCCCTTCACGATTGGCTTCCATACCTTGTCATACCACTACTCAACATACTTAGGTGAAGGCTACACACCCTTATATTTTACAACCATGACCTTGTCAAAGAACGTCATAGAGGTTTTCCGAAAACCAGGAGGGAGAGCTATTGACATGATATTCACAAACGTTTTTGATCAATCTTAACTGTTTTTCATTTTTTCTAGGATTATTTTTTAGGGTCAATACCATATCACAAAAGGCAGACTCCTAGTTACAATGAGGAGAAGAGTCCCCCTTCCCCTAGGCCTGAAGCCATTAAGCTTCAATGAAAAAGGTGTTGATAGTAGTAAAAGGATTAGGGTTTCTGGGCTTCAGTTGTAGAGATCAAAAGAAAGATGAATGAAATATTAGGCATGACCACTGGGCCAACTTCTCGGATTAAAATTATTTTTTATTAAAAATCAAGTTAAGAATTTTCATATAGAATCACAATTTAGTTAACTTTCTTCCACATTTTGTAACAATTGAAATGTAAATATAGTTATGTGTGTGTGTGTGTGTGAGAGAGAGAGAGAGACAGAGAGACAGAGAGATAGAGAGAGACAGAGAGAGGGAAGATATAGAAAGGGAAAGGAAGAGGTTATATATAGATATAGATTAGATATAGATATAGATATAGATATGGGGAGAGAGAATCATGACTACATTAACGAAAAAACATAATTGGAAAATGAATCAGCTAGATGTCAAATATTCTTTCTTGAATGGTGAGTTAAAGGAAGAAGTTTATTTGGTTCAGCCTAAAGGGTTTGTAAAGAAGGTACATGAGCATCTTGTTTGTAGGTTAAAGAAATCTTTATATGGTTTGAAACGTGCACCAAGATCTTGGTATGTGAAAAATGATTCTTTCTTTTGTGTGAAAGGTTTTGTGAGAAGCAAAAGTTATCCTAACTTGTACATCAAGAAAGATAAAGAGGGGAATATTTATTTAATATCTTTATATTTTTGTTGATATTATCATAATAGGCAGTGCATCCAAGTTGATTGAAGAAACTAAAATTCGGTTGACATAGGTATTTGAGATGAAGGATCTTGGTGAATTGCGTTATTGTTTAGGTCTTGAATTTTGGAGGGAATTTGGTAAGACACTGATCACACAAAGGAATATATACAAGGGAAATCCTTAAAAGGTTCAATATGATTGAGTGCAAGGTAATGTCTACTCCTTTAGAATGTAATGCTAAATTGTATAGTGATGATGGAACTAAAGAGGTGAATGGAACATTATATCATCAATTGGTGGGAATTTTGAACTACTGCACCAGTACTAGGCTAGATATAACATATTCTGTCAGCATCCTTAGTCAATTCATGGCTAAGCCTTATGAAAACGACTAGAAAGTGTCTTTGAAAGGAACACTTAATTTTGGTATTATGTATATTGATGAATTTGACATTGAATTGGTAGGTTATTTTGATTCAGATTGGGCTAGAAATCCCAATGACAAAAAAAAACCTATAGATATGGATTCAATATATGATTGGGGATTATATCATGGAGAAGCAAGAAACAACCAACTATTTCTTTATAATCCACATAAGTTAAATACAAAGCCTTGACCGGTGCAACGTGTGAAGTTATTTGGTTAAGAAGGATTCTTGAAGATGTGGAAAAAAAACAAAGAGGACCAACAAGCATCAAATGTGACAACCAAAGTTTCATTAAGTTGGAAAATAGTCCAATTTTTCATGGGAGATCAAAACATATTGAATTCTAGCACCATTTTGTATGGGAAAGGATACAACAAAGGAGATTGACTTAGTCGATTGTAATACAAGTGAAAATGTAGTTGAAATATTTATGAAGCCTCTTGGAAAGATGAACTTTCAAATATGTAGACAACAACTAGGCATTGTAAAAAATTAATTTCTCCATTAAGGGGGATGTTAGAATAATGTAGAAATGGAAGAGTCTAGAAAAGTGATAGGATCGTTGAGTTGCCTTCAAGTTGTTTGAGTTGTCATTGTCATAGTTAGGACAATATAGGTGGTTTACTATTTTTAGAATGTGAGATCTCGATTGTCAAGATCTAGATTGTATGAGAGATGATCATTGTGTGCCTATATATGTAATGGTTGTCAAACAATTTTAATCAATAAGAAGTATGGTTTCATTTATCTACTCTCTATGTGCATTTCTCTAATATTCAAATTATACCAATTATCTTTCTTTATATATATAAAATCCATGTTAAACTTTTGTAACTAATAATATATATATATATATATATATATTAATATATATATATATATATAATATAAAAATATTATAAATATATATATATATAATATATATTATATATATATATATAGATATATATTGAAACATTTATTTATAATTCACATTTTACACATTAAAATGTTAATAGATGCCCCAATCATATTTGAAAGTAGAAAACATATATCCATAAGATACTCTCTCTATATAAAATTATTTTTTGTTATTAATATTTAAAATGTTACATATCAACTCCATATTAGAAAGCATAAATGAATTGCAAATCTCACCCCCCTCCCACCTCCCCCACAAAAAGAAAAAGAAAACTATTAATGGAATAAGAATTCTCTTTCTTTAAATATATAAAATCCATATATATATATATATATAAAATCTTTTCACTTTTTGTTTATAATAGTAAATACATAGTGACATTGAAATATTTTATTTATGATATATTCTATACATTAAAATAATAATATGTATCTCAATCATATTTGGAAGTAGAAAACAAATATCTACATGAATCTATCTCTCTTTAATTACTTTAACTGTTACATGTGAGCTAAACATAGAATGAATTACATATCATCTAATATCAATTATATTATTTTTACACGACATTTGTTAACTCCATATTAAGTAGTGAAGGAATTACACCTCTTTAATACAAAAAGTAAATTAAGTTTTTTTTCTTGCTTTCAATTACTTTATCTCTATATAAAGTGGATGTAAAATTAAGGTGGAATTGAAGTATTTTATTTATGGCTGGCATTGTTTTTTTTGTTATTACTATTCTTTTAATTTGTTATGGAACGTATTATTTTATTATATTTACCTGTAACACTACATGAAAACATCTCCCTTATATTGGGATGTAGAGCACCTCTGGATGCAAAAATCAACTCAATTGCTTTTTAAGTTATATTTGAATTTAGCCCCAAGGGTTAGCTCAATTGGTCAAAATCAGTGCCTCGCCATCGGGAGGTCGCAGGGTCCATTCTTCCTGAAGCCCTTGGGGTCAGGCCTTGCTAGTGGGTTGGGGGGCTAGATTCCCTTCGGGGTCGATCAACATAGATTTTTTCATGGACATAGTGCCACCCATTGACCAGGGTGTCCGTAAACCACAAAATTACAAAAAAAAAAAAAAAGTTTATATTTCAATTTGAATTATATTGATTAAAATTAGATTTTTTTAAACGAAAGGATAAGAGTTTGATATTAATAAAGATTGAATTATGAGCCAGAACCCTTACAAAACTTTTTTGATTTTTGACAAAAGAATTGTTCATCAATCCACAAAGTAAGATTGTGAACTCTAGAGATGAATTTCCATTCTACATTGAATACATTTCTATTGATAATTCTACAAAAAGTCCCAAGCGTTAAAATATATTTACAAAGAAGAATAGATCTAAACTAAGGGATGAGGATTGGAATATTAAAACTTTGATCTAGCTCAATTTTTCCTTGTCCCGATGTCGATCCTTTTTTTGCCAAAGCATCATCCATCAAATTTAAACTTGTATACACATGAAAAAATTCTAACTTCTAAAACTGAGAGGCAATAAGGATAGTCCTTTGGATAATGGGAGGGTGTTTTGAACTTGGCACCTTCTTGAAATTGATCCATTTTCATATAACAAGCATTGAGTCACCAAAATCTATTAGTTTGAATATTTTATTTATAAGAGAGATTCTGAAAACTTCGATAGAGAAAGGTACTCAGCTTGGATATTGATCACGAGCCCATGTCCCCAAGCATATTGTGACACAAATTTTCCATCAGGGCTGGACAATTCCCCTCCTATGCTTGCCTCCCACAAATTACCTTTCGAATCTCCATCGAAAAACACAGAAAACTGGTTTCTTTGAATTCTCCACTTAGTGAAGTTCGATTAATTATGCTTGATGCAAGATACCACATTATTATATAGATAAAGCATATATTTACATATGTTATTTAAACACTCTCTCACCATTATCTATTTGTGCTCCAATTGATTAAGATCCTCAAATTGTTAATCATTGAATACCCAAGAAGAAATATCTTTGAAGAACAAATTTGTCACTTTAAAGGAAACCATCTAAGGATTCAGGTACTCATTTTGAATATGGAATTTTTACTTACAATCCAAACAAATCAACAAAGGTACTTGGGAAGATATTCCCATCATCTTATTGGTAGAGAGGAGGCTTTTTGAGATCATGGATATTTGGATCTCCATAATTCGAACATTTCCACACATGATCTTGGAATGGAGTCAATAAAATACACAAGAGAAAACATTGTTCTCTAGGAATCCAAAGAGAAGGGGAAAAACTAAAATAAATGAGAGATATCTTCTCTTGATTTGAAGCATAATACACATCTTAATGGACCACAAATGTTCTTTTTCTTGAGGTTTTTAGCCATAAGAATTTTTTGATAACCAAGAGTCCAACAACACATATTCACTTTTGGAATACCATCCTTGTTCCATATTTTTGACCACACTATACGAAGAGGAGGGTGGGGAAGCCACTTGACCAAATGTGAATATCCCAATCTTGTAGAATATTTACGCTCTAGACTTAGATTCCATGTTTGAAGAACCTGCGGAGAAGCAAAGACAACAACCAAGCCTTTTAAATTGTGAATCAAATAATCCCATGCGATCCCTAGATGGATCGACATCATTGGCCTTAGCCAACCTTTCCAACAACCTAGTCATCCCAATGTTAAATATTATTTAATTTGTTATAACCATTTTGTTGCATCCAAATAGCCAAATATTTAAGTTCCTAACATCCCCCAAGAGGGCCTTTGGAGCATAATTTGTCTTTCGATATATTATTGCTGGCACCATTCCTAGATCGCTAGATAAGGTGTTCAAAAATTAGAGGGGCATCCTCTTTACATAGATTCCGATTTTGGATCCAGAGTCAATACATTTAGTCGATTCCGCCATGAGCAAGCAATTTTTGTTATATTTTTCGCATGAAATCCATTTTCCACCATTCCTTAGAGTCTGACATGAGCCTCCAAATTATTTTTTGTTTGAGATCTAGGTTCATGAATAGGAGATTTTTTTCTTTGAGAGCTTGTTTGTGGAAAAAAGGAAGTATTTTGATCCCTTGCCCCAATCTAAAGGCTTTGCAACATAAGAGGGAAACATTGCTCCTCTTTCTTTCTCATATACTGAATGTTCTAACTTAATTTGTTTTTATTTTTCTATGTGCCACTCTGTGACTAAATCATTTTCCACCATGTCTGATGAGTCTCAATATGTTTGATAAAATCAGATCTTTCTTGACCTAGAGGCTTGAAGCTAACTTTTTCCCAATTTCTGAGAGCTTGCTTCACCATTTTCATTTTAGTTTCCAACATAAAGGTAGGGGATTCATTTATTTGGGTTTCCCAATATTGATCTATTAAGTTTGTTGCTCCTTCCTTATGAATCCACTCTAGGTTGAAATGACATGGAATTCAACATATATCCTCAAGAAGATCTATATCTAACTTAATAAGTTGGTGATTGGAATCTCCTTGAGCCAATATTGAGGATATACACTCAATTCCTGTAACCAACCAATTTCTATGTAAAGAGAAATAATTTATCCTTGTCGTTATGTGCTCAACACCACTTCTTCAATTTGGCCAAGTGTATTTCCCTTTTTTTGGAACGATATCTAGGTGATCCCATTTGCTTATAAGATCTTATAATCTTTCTCGAAAGAGATATCTAACAACACTTCCTCAACATTTTTATGAAGAGAATATAGAAATATTGAAATCAACAAAAAATATAGTGTATATATTCCATTGCTCCTCCTTTAATATGATTAAAGAGTCCCAAAATTCACCCTTCTCCCTTTAGTTGATCGAGACATAAAAAATGAAAAAGAAGAAATTGTTTCTTTTGTATTATTATCTTGTAACCTAACTACCACCCAATGTCTTGTTTTGGATCTAGCTTTTAACATAAAACAAGAATCTGACTGAAAGGTACTTAGGCCACTTGAAGCTCCATAAGAGCTTACCACTATTCCAAAACCACCTCTCCATAATGTTAGCCTCCTGCTGCAGCAGGTTACTCATATTTCATGATTGACATTTTTCAGGCCAAATATGTCATACTTTGCATGCTCCAATGCTCCATATTTGCTAAACAGTCACCAAGCAGAGAAGGCTACTCAGAGTTCATTTAACTGCTTTCCAAATTTTGAAAAGTCATTCCAGTTTTGTACAATTTTCAGCTAAAGGGAGGTCCAAACAGCTTAATCTTGGTCTCCCTAGGTTTCAATTTCCTGTTTTAGAATATAGAGAGTGAAAATCTGTCCAAATAGCTTAATCTTGGCAGATTCTTAGATAGGTAGAGAATCAAAGGAGCCCAACTGCTTAATCTGGGCCCTTGGAAGAAATAAGGGTAGTTTGTAGATAGGAAGGCATAAAAGAAAAAAATTGAAATGATGGGTCTACAAGTCTAAGTGCACCAAAACCAAGAGAAGAAAAAATGTTAGTTAAGTAGGCTGGGTAGGTAGTTTTGAGGTTGCAGAATCTTGATGTCTGTTCATGTTTTAAAGTACCAGCTATACTCAGATCACAGTCATCAAGCATTTTTATTTGAAGAAGCTCAAACCAGGCATAACTGACTTCCCTTTCTCCATCTTCCTGAAATCATTAACTAATTTCCCAAAAGAGGTCAAGATCTACTTGATATCTCTTAGTTTCATCATTTTTCATGTCATTAGTCTGGGTGAAGATCTCCTTCACTCAAAAAGGACCCGTACTTTCTCTATAAGGTTCTATCTCCCCTTTGAAGCCTAAGATCTTTGAAACTTAGCACTTTCTTGCCATCTCCATATTAACCACTGACATTATTATGTAGCTCCCTATTTATTTCCCATTCCCATTACTAAAACTATGTAAGTAATCCCCTTATATAAATATCCCCTCCCCCTGGTTGAAAATAACCATAAGTAGCCCCGGGAATTGCTCAGTTTATCTCAAACTTGGCAAGAACCCTCATGCCGCCCCTTCAAACCATCTTCCAATGCAATGGGCTGCTTCCAAAGCATAAAATTCTTCTTTAAGTTATCAGACCCCTTCCAAAGACCTCAAATACCCTTCAAAAACACCTCTCCACTTCTTCTGATCGCAATAAACCCTTGCCGATTTCCTTAACATTCTTCCGATCCTGGTGAGCCATCTCGCATCGGCATATCGCAATATTTTTACCACATAAGTGTCCCCCTTTCCTTTTTACACAATGTGATATCGCGATATCGACGATCGACAGTCACAAGCTTCGCATTTCCAAAATAAATACCCTCTCGTTCTCTGCCGATGCGATATTGCGATCGCATCGGAAGAAGTTGATCGCATCGCAGCAACATATGAGTCACCCTGCCACGTCACCTGGATGACGCCATCCGTCGTACAGCTGACATCAGCATCCAGAAAAAAGGAAAAATGCGCAAGCACGAAAGTCGAGCTTCGGAGCCCCGGAACGAGAAACGGAGGGATTTTTCAATGCGCGATTAGCGCAAAGTGATAATCGCGCATCGCTACGGGAAATGAGCGATATTGGGGAATATTTAGGGAATCTTTTGATTCCTTGGCCCGTTTTGCACCAAAAAGGCCCGAAGTTGCCCGATTTTGCCAAAATAAACCAATTGGAAGACAGGAAGAGACCAGAGACAGAGATTAAAGAGTATCAGATCAAATCAACAGAGAGAAATCACGTCAAAGAGTATTAGAAGGCGGTGGAGACCATCAATGTAGCGGCAAAGAGTATCAGCAAAAATCTTAACAGCGGCCCAAAGTAAGAGAAAATTAAATACCTTCTAGCAAAGTCAAAAAAGAGGGCGAGGCCACTCAAAACTCTCAAATCACGGTTATTGGACATTTAACTCTCACCAGAACAGAGCTGCAACTCCCAAAGCATAGTTATTCCAGGAGTACTGCATCGCGCCTCCAAGGGCCACATTGCACTCTTTTTGATCCAGTTACCTCTAACACAGTTCAATAGATATTTACCTACATTTAATTTTGGCACAATTTTAGGTTTAGAAAGCTCTTTCTTGCAGACTTGTTTTAGGTCAATTGTAATAAATAGTTGGAGATATTTGCACTATAAAGACAGCGCTGAATACTGTATTGAGGGGGTTGGTTGGTTGGTTGATGGTCAGAAAACTATCTATAGCTGATTTTGCTTCAGGAGAGACTCGCACTGTAATACCTGATAAGTTTCTATAATCAAAGAATGCTTATGAGCTTTTGGAGAATGGATTGTTCACTGTGTTTACCGGTTGAAGAGTGATTATGGAATTCTCGTGCTGTTGCATAACTCAATAAGTGATTCTTACCTTTGTTTTCCATTTCATAAGTTACCATCTAAACAACAGAAAAGAAGATTAGCTTAGAATTTTTTTAAATACACTCTATGCTCAATTTCTGTTGTTTCTTTATGTTTTCCTCCGTTTAGGCATAAATATGAATTCCACATGGCTCATGTTTGCCCTAACCTTATCACGCATGACAATTATCTAGGGATTCTTCACTGCCCCTAGATAGAGATCATCCTTCCCTCTGTTAAGCTGAGTGAGAGATTCTTAAGTGCCTCTCATTCCTTACATATCATTCATCATTTTAGTTTCAAGATTGTGTTATGAGCAGCTATCCTGCTTCATATTTCTCTTATGACCGAAAAAACGCACTAGAAATCCTGACCCATGACTCCATGCCCAATGGTTTGAAACTTATCACTTCATGAATTGCCTCTCTGCCTGAAAGAATTCTCCTTCCATCCAAACCCAAACAAAAACCCCTGAACCAAAAAAGCTAGCCTAAAATCACCAACAAAGTTGAATCATTAAGAGAGAGCCCTCTCTGATTGCAGGTAGGCTAGAACCTGCAATCCAAAGATTAGTTTGTGGTTACCTCGGCCGTATCCCTACAGGAGCCTAGGGACAACCTGAGTGATAACACATAAATCCCTTGACAAAGATAGGATCTCTTCTTCTACAAGTTTTGTTTCTTGCAAAAATAAGACTTGAAATTTTTCCAATCTAACTAAATATTTTATAGCATGGGATTTAATGGGGTTTCCAAGTCCCCTTATATTCTAGGATACAACTTTCATTTAAATTTATAGGCATTTGATTTACCTCCTTCAGACTTCGTACTCCAATGTTCTCTGTTACTCACATTCTTGAGAATTTCTGTAATTTGTGGTTGGCTGTCTAACTTGATTTTTTGTTTTGCTTCTACTTCCCTTACATATTTTTTTGAAGGCCTTCCTCCTATTTTGTGGTTTTCCAAGACATGACTGGCAGAATCACTTCCCTAATTAAGTCTCTTCTTAACAATTCTTGTTAGCACCTTTCCTACTCCATCCTCTATTCCTTGAGGCTCTAAGAACACACCTTTTGTTCTTTTTCCCTGCCTATCAATATTTAAACGAGTCGAAGAGCTGTGCTGAATTTGAGATTGGAAATTACTAGCAGGAGAAATTTATCTTACTAGTTCTTCTTCCTATATCCCCCCCTCTTCTTCTTCTCCCTTCCTTTCTTCTGGTCCTTGGGATTCTTTACTAGTTTTTGAGTTTTCCTATTTATTATCTTCCGACGAAAATATTTGATAGGCGTTAGCTGAATTTGAAGCAAAATTTTCAGCTAGAGTTTTGGGATTTTTAGCAGCACATTTTCCTCAATTTGCCCCCCTTTTCTAAGTATCCCATTGGTCTTCCTAGGCTGGAATCGTTCCATCTCTATTTCTAGACTGAGTCTTTTTTTAGTCTCGGGAAAAATTCTCATAGTCATGGTGGCTCTTACATTTAAACAATAGATGTTCAAAATCAAGATTCCTAATGAGGCACCACTCCTCTTAGGTCGTATCAATATCAGAGGGAAGACCTTTCTCAAGGTCCACTTCCATGTAAATTTTGGAACACACGAATTGCGGACCTTTAGGCTCAACACGATCTAGGTACCAATTGACACCATTACCGATTGCCTTCAAGCACTTGTCATTCCATCAGGAAAGCGGTAATAGAGAGGGATTTACCCAAACACGAAAAATAGTTGGGATGTGCTTTTCTAGGTTAAAATCCAAGGACCAAGTGTTTAAATACATCCCTTTGGAGCCAAAAAAATACAACCCAATATGAAAAACTATGTCTCTATCCTCCTTGCACTCAAATAGGAAAACAAAGAAATAGTTGTCAACTGTAAAAATGCCAAGGTTCCCCTTCATGATTGGCTTCCACAGCTTGACATATCACTACTCAACATACTTAGGTGAAGGCCACACACCCTTATATTTTACAACCACAACCTTATCTGAGAATGTTAGGGAGGTTTTCTGAAAACTTGGAGGGAGAGCTACTGACATTATATTCACAAACTTTTTGATCAACCTTAACTTTTTTCCTTTTTTTATAGGATTTCTTTTTAGGGTCAATACAATAACACAAAAGGAAGAATCCTGGTCATAAGGAGGAGAAGAGGCCCCACTCCTGTGGGCTTGAATCCATTGAGCTTCAATGAAAAAGGTGTTGATAGTAGTAAAAGGATTAGGGTTTTGGGGTTTTATTTGTAGAGCTCAAAAGCAAGATGATTAAATATTAGGCATGAAAACTAGGCCAAATTCTCGGATTAAAATTATATTTTTATTAAAAAAAATCAAGTTATAAATTTTCATATAGAATCACAATTTAGTTAACTTTCTTCCACATTTTGTAACAATTGAAATGTAAATATATTTATTAGAGAGAGAGAGAGAGAAGGGGAAGAGATAGAGAGGGAAAGGAAGATGGATATCTATATATCTATATATATATATATTATATATATATATTATATATATATATATAATATATATATATATATATATAATTATATATATATATATATATTATATCATATAGTATGTATGGTATTTATGTATGTATGTATGTATGTATGTATGTATTGATAGTTATCGAGTATCAATATCGAGAGAGACAGAGAGACGAGAGAGAGAGAGAGAGAGAGAGAGAGAGAGAGAGAGAGAGAGAGAGAATCATGACTACATCTTGGTATGTGAAAATTGATTCTTTATTTTATGGGAAAGTTTTTGTGAGAAGAAAAGGTGATCCTAAACTGTACATCAAGAAAGATAAAGAAGGGAATATTTATTTAATATCTTTATATGTTGTTGATATTATCATAACAAGCAATGCATCCAAGTTGATTGAAGAAATTGAAATTCAGTTGACATAGGTATTTGAGATGAAGGATCTTGGTGAATTGAATTATTGTTTAGGTCTTGAATTTTGGAGGGAATTTGGTAAGACACTGATCACACAAAGCAAAATATACAAGGGAAATCCTTGCTGGTTGGAAATGACAAAGAAATTATCCAAGATTTGAAGACCCAATTGTCCTCCAAATTCGACATGAATGATCTTGGTGCTGCAAAATATATTTTGGGCATGGAAATTAAAAGAGATCGAGCAAAGAGAAAGCTCTAGTTAAACCAGAGGAAGTATGTCGAGACAATACTGCAGAGGTTTAATATGCAGGATAGTAAATCGGTTAAGGTTCCTATTCCTATAGGTGTGAGGTTATCTAATGAATAGTGTCCCAAGACACAAGAAGAGGAAGAGGACATGTCCCGTGTTCCATATGCTAGTGTAGTTGGTAGCCTGATGTATGCAATGGTTTGTACTAGACTACACATTGCACATGCAGTGGGAGTATTGAGAAAGTTTATGTCAAAACCAAGGAAGGAGCACTAGACACCAGTGAAGCAGGTTTTCAAGTATTTACATGGCACTAGTGATTATGGTTTGTGCTACCAAGGAAGACCAGGATTGGACAAAGTGTTGGATATTCGTGGCTTTGTTGATGCATACTGGGCTGGAGATCTGGATCAGAGAAGATCTACAAGTGGGTATGTGTTTAACCTATTTGGAGGTGTAGTCAATTGGATGAGTAAGAAACAATATGTAGTGGCACTATCAACTACAGAGGCAGAATACATGGCGGCCACTCATGCAAGCAAGGAAGCAGTCTGGTTGCAGAGATTGTGTTCAAGTATGGGGTTAGTACATGGAGCTATAAGGATAGACTGTGATAGCCAAAGTGCAATTTTCCTGGCAAAGAACCCCGCATATCATTCAAAGACAAAGCACATTGATGTTCAGTATCACTTTGTGAGGGATATGATAGAAGAAAAAAAGGTGTTGCTAGTAAAGGTGGACAATTTGAAGAATACTGCAAATGCATTGACAAAATCTGTGAGCTCTAAGAAGTTCTCTTGGTGTAGAGAGACAATGGGTGTTTTAGGGCTGGAAAAATGACTAAGCTCTCTTATGTCCCCCTGTGGAAAAAAACAACAAGTGGGAGAATGTTGGGTTGTGTTATATTCTTTCCATGACTATTCTGTGTAGTTAACTGGGGGGTTTGAGGCATACCCGTAACCCCACTTTATGGGGTATGGGGTAGCACCCCAGAAAATTTTGGTTTTGGACCCTATGTTAGGTTCGACAGACCCACCTATGGTTTTATGCATGATTTTCACACATGTTTTTTGGACGTGATCATTTTCGGTCCATGGTATTGGACGCAATGGTTTTTCAGTCCATGGTATTGGATGCTTCGGCATGTATAAATATGTATTGTAACATTGAAAGGAATAAAATGAAAAATGAAGCTAGTAGTCCTGGTTTTAGGATCCAGGGGAAAATCTCTATTTATATGTGTTTTATGTGTTATGCTCTTGCATTGTTTAGTTTCTGTGTTTTAGAATTCATATGCAGGTAATTTCTGTATGGGGTTAAAACCTACACATGTAACATTACATGACAACATCTCCTTTATATTGGGATGTAGAGCACCTTTGGGTGAAAAAGTCAACTCAATTGCTTTTTAATTTATATTTGAATTTAAATTATATTGATTAAAATTAGATTTTTTTTAAAGGAATGGATAAGAGTTTGATATTAACCAAGACTGAATTAAGAGCTAGAACCCTTACACAAGTTTTCTGAATTTTGACAAAAGAAGTGTTAATCAATCCACAAAGTATGATTGCCAACTCTACAGATTCATTTCAATCCTACATTAAATGCATTTCTACTGATAATTCTACAAAAAGCCCCAAGTATTAAAATATATTTACATATAAGAATAGATCTTAACTAAGGAATGAGGATTGGATTATTAAAACTTTGATATAACTCTATTTTTCCTTGTTCCAATGTCGATCCTTTTTTTTTTCCAAAGCATCATCCATCAAATTTAAATTCATATACACATGAAAAAATTCCAACTTCTAAAACCGAGAGGCAATAAGGATAGTCCTTTGGATAATGGGAGGGTGGTTTGAACATGGCACCTTCTTGACTTTGATCAATTTTCATATAACAAGCATTGATTCACCAAAATCTATTAGTTTGAATATTTTATTTATAAGAGAGATTTCCAAAAACTTCGATAGAGCAAGGTACTCAACTTGGATATTGATCACGAGCCCAAGTCCCCAAGCATATTGTGACACAAAGTTTCCATCAAGGCTGGACAACACCCCTCCTACTCTTGCCTCCCCCAAATTACCTTTCGAATATCCATCAAAAAACAAAGAAAACTAGTTTCTTTCCATTCTCTATTGAGTGAAGTCTGACTGATTATGCCTGATGCAAAATACCACATTATTATATAGATAAATCATAGATTTACATGGGTTATTTAGATGCTTTCTCACCATTATCCATTTGTGCTCCAATTGATTAAGATACTCAAACTCTTTATTATTGAATACCTTAGACGAAATAGATTCAAAGAAAAAATTTGTCACTTTAAAGGAAACCATATAAGGGTTCAGGTACTCATTTTTGAATATGGATTTATTACTCGCAATCCAAACAAATTAGCAGAGGAACTTGGAAAGAGATTCCCAACATCTTATTGGTAGAGAGGAGGATTTTCGAGATGATGGATATTTGGATCCCCATAATTTGAACATTTCCACCCATGATCCTAGAATAAAGTCAATAAAAGGCACAAGAGGAAACATTGTTCTTTAGGAAACCAAAGAGAAGGGAGAAAACCAAAATAAATGAGGGATATCTTCCTTTGATTTGAAGCATAAGACACATCTTGATGGACCACAAATGTTTCTTTTCTTGAGGTTTTTAGCCATAAGAATTTTTTGATAACCAAGAGTCCAACAAAACATATTCACTTTTGGAATACCATAATTGTTCCATACTTTTGACCACACTCTACACAAAAGAGGGTGGGGGAGCCGCTTGACCAAATGTGAATATCCCAATCTTATAGAATATTTATGCTGTAGACTTAGATTCCATGTTTTAAGATCCTACAGAGTAACAAAGACAATAGCCAAGCCTTTTAGATTGTGAATCAAACAATCCCATGTGATGCCTAGATGGATCGACATCACTGGCCTTAGCCAACCTTTCCAGCAACCTAGTCATCCCAATGTGAAATATCTTTTAATTTTTTATAACCATTTTGTTACATCCAAATAGCCACATCTCTAAGTTCCTAACATCCCCCAAGAGGGCCTTTGGAGGAGAATTTTTCTTTACATATATTATTGTAGGCACCATTCCTAGATCGCCAAATAAGGTGTTCAACAATTTGAGGGGCATCGTCTTCACATAGATTCTAGGTTTTGGATCCAGAATCAATACCTTTAGTTGATTTCGCCATGAGCAAGAAATTTTGTTTATAATTTTCACATGAAATCCATTTTCCACCATTCCTTAGAGTATGACATGAGCCTCCAAATGACTTTTTCTTTGAGAGCTAGGTTCATGAATAGGGGATATTTCACAACTAGACGACCATTTTCCTTTGGAAGACATACAATATTCTAGTGAACTCAATGAATTTTTTTCATTGTTTTTTCCTCCTTTCCATAAAAATTTATTGATCAAGACACTCATTTGATTAGTCAAAAATCTTGGATCAAAAATACTGGAGCAAAGATATAAAGGGAGACAAGATAAAACAAATTTTACCAGAATTACCCGAACAATAGTATTTAGCCATTGATCTCCCTAGGCTTGATTATACCTTTTGAATTTACTTATGGTGTTTGCCCAACTATCCGAGGTTGAGGCATCCAAATATATTGGGATTCCAAGACATTTAAAAAACTACCATTCAGACTCCAATGGGAATTCCAAAACCTTGGAAATATCTTGAAGGGTTGAGGTAGGACTATTCCAACCAAATAGTTGACTCTTTATTTTTACAAGACCCCCAGAGAGATCCAAATATTGATCCAGGACTTGTTTGAAACTTACTACAATTAGCTTTGTGATACTCCCCAAGAGAAGCTTATCATTGAAAACTTGAGAGTGATCGACTTCTTTGGTGTTCCTTGCTATAGTTAGGCCCATTAATCTCCCCTTAACTGTGGAAAGCTCCAAATTTTTGTTGAGACATTATACAACTAATATGTATGGTAAAGGGGAGAGAGGGCATCCTTTCCTCAAACCCTTTGAGGCTGAAAGTAAATTACAAGGGTGACCATTAATCAAAGGCGTAATCCATGAATTTCCAATACAAGCCTTAATCCCTTTATTGAACTCCCAACAGAATCCCATTTTTTCCATGACAGAAAACAAGAAATAGTTTCAAACTCTATCAAAAGACTTCTTCATGTCAAGTTTAATAACCATACCTGGTTCACCACTTTGCTTACTAGAGTGAATAGCCTCTTGGAATAGAATGACATTGTCCATAATTTGTCTATGTTTCATAAAACCTCCCTTATTTTATGAGATTATTGTAGGTAAGATATTTCTTAATCTGGTAGTTATCAATTTAACTAGGATCTTGTAATCTCAGTTGCATAAGGAGATAGGCCTAAATCTAGAAAAATGAGGTAGGTTTTGACTATTTTGGAGTTAGGGTCAGGAAAGAAGTATTTAAACTCTCCCCCAATTTCCCTTTTATCCTCAAAGAATTCAAAATTCTCAGAAGATCCTTATTAACTATGACCTAGAAAGATCTATAGAAATTTATGGAAAAGTCGTCTGGACTGGGGGCTTTCTCTAGGTCTAGAGACCAAATGGCCTTAATCACTTCATATTCTTCAATCCACATATTTAGTTGATCATTTTCCATTTTTGAGACAACATAAGGAAAGAATGAGATGAAAGATTGTTCTTCACCCTTGTCATTTTCCTTAATCTCCAAGTATACATCTCTAAAAAAGCAAAATGATTCTTGTTTGATCTCTGGGAAAGAAATATTTTAGGATGGCACTCTGGGGTAATTTATTTGAGTCAATTCCTTGTTTCCATAGCTCTAGCTTGTCTATGGAAAAAAGGAAGTATTTCAATCCCGACCCTGATCTAAAGGCTTCTCAACTGAAGATGCCAACATTCCTCCTCTTTCTTGCTCATATAGTGAATTTTCTAACTTAATTTATTTTTATTTTTCTATGTGCCACTCTGTGACTAAACCATTTTCCACCATATTTTATGAGTCTCATTATGTTTGATAAAATCAGTATTTCTTGACCTAAAGGCTTGAAGTTAGTTTTTTCCTAATTTCTGAGAGATTGCTTCACCATTTTCAATTTAGCTTCTCCCATAAAGGTAGGGGATTTATTTATCTAGGTTGCCCAAGATTGATTTATTAAGTTTGTTACTCCTTCTTTATGAATCCACTCTAGGTTGAAACGAAAAGGGGTCCGACCTAGATCCTCAAGATTATCTATATCTAACTCAATAAGTTGGTGTTTTGACTCCCTTTGAGCTAATATTGAAGAGATACACTCAATTCCTTTAACCAACCAATTTCTATGTAAAAATAAATAGTTTATCCTTGTCACTATGTGCTCAAAACCACTTCTTCAATTTGGCCTAGTGTATTTCCCTTTTTTTGGAACTATATCTAGGTGATCCCATTTGCTTGTAAGCTCTTATAATCTTTCTCGAAAGGGATATCTAACAACACTTCCTCAATATTTCTATGAAGAGAATATAGAAATATTGAAATCAACACCAAATATAGTATGTATATTCCATTATTTCTCCTTTAATCTGATTAAAGAGTCCCAAAATTCACCCTTCTCACTTTAGTTGACCAGAGCATAAAAAAAACTAAAAGATAAGAAATTGTTTCTTTTGTATTATTATCTTCTAACCTAACTACCACCCAGTGTCTTGTTTTGGATCTAGCTTTTAACATAAAACAAGAATTTGACCAAAATGTACTTAGGCCACTTGAAGCTCCACAAGAGCTTTGCACTATTCCAAAACCATCTCTCCATAAATCCCTTGACAGAGATAGGATCTCTTCTTCTACTAGTTTTGTTTCTTGCAAAAATAAGACTTGCAATTTTTTCAATCTAACTAAACATTTTATAGCATGGGATTTAATGGGGTTTCCAAGTCCCCTTATATTCTAGGATACAACCTTCATTTAAATTTAGAGGCATTTGATTTACCTCCTCTAGACTTGGTACTCCCATGTTCTCTGTTACTCACATTCTTGAGAATTTCTGTAATTTGTGGTTGGTTGTCTAACTTGATGTTTTGTTTTGCTTTTACTTCCCTTACATATTTTTTGGAAGGCCTTCCTCCTTTTTTGTGGTTTTCCAACACATGACAAGTGGAATCACTTCCCTAATTAATTCTCTTCTTAACAATTCTTGTTAGAACCTTTCCTACTCCATCCTATATTCCTTAAGGCTCTGAGTACACCCCTTTTGTTATTTTTCCCTGCCTATCAATATTTAAACGAGTCGAAGAGTTGTGTTGAATTTGAGATTGGAAATTACTAGCAGGAGAAATTTATCTTATCATTTCTTCTTCCTGTATCCCCCCCTCTTCTTCTTCTCCCTTCCTTTCTTCAAATATTGGGGATTCTTTACTAGTATTTGAATTCTCCTATTTATTATCTTCCTGCAAAAATATTTGATAGGGGTTAATCGAACTTTGAAGCAACATTTTGAGCTAGAGTTTTGGGATTTCTAGCACCACATTTTCCCAAATTTCCCCCCCTTTCTGAGTATCCCATTAGTCTTCCTAGGCTGGAATTATTCCATCTCTATTTCTAGACTGAGTTTTTTTGTAGTCTCGGGAAAAATTCCCATATTCGTGGCGGCTCTTACATTTAAACAAGAGATGAACATAATCAAGCATCCTAATGAGGCACCACTCCTCTTGGGTTAGAACAATCTTAGAGGGAAGACCTTTCTCAAGGTCCACTTCCATGTAAATTTTGGAACACACGAATTGTTGACCTTTAAGCTCAACACGATCTAGGTACCGACTGACACCATTACCTATTTCCTGCAAGCACTCGTCACTCCATCAGGAAAGCGATAATAGAGGGGGCTTTACCCAAACATGAACAATAGTTGGGATGTCCTTGTCCAGGATAAAATCCAAGGACCAAGTGTTCAAAGACATCCCTCTGGAGCCAAAAAAATACAACCCATTCTAGAAAACTATGTCCCTCTCCTCCTTGTGCTCAAATAGAAAAGCAAAGAAACAATTGTAAACTATAAAAATGCCAAGGATCCCCTTCATGATTGGCTTCCATACCTTATCAGACCTCTACTTAACATACTTAGGTGAAGGCCACACACCCTTATATTTTACAACCACAACCTTGTCAGAGAATGTCAGGGAGGTTTTTTCGAAAACCTGCAGTGAGAGCTACTGACATTATATTCGCAAACTTTTTGATCAATATTAACTGTCTTTCTTTTTTTCTAGGATTGTTTTTTAGGGTCAATACCATAACACAAAAGGCAAACTCATGGTCACAAGGAGGAGAAGAGGCCTCCGTCCCTGGGGCCTGGAGTGATTGAGCTTCAACAAAAAAGGTATTGATAGTAGTAAAAGGATTAGAGTTTCGAGGTTTCAATTGTAGAGCTCAAAAGAAAGATGAATCGAATATTATGCATGACAACTGGGCTAGCTTTTCGGGTTAAAATTATATTTTTATTAAAAAAAAAGTTATAAATTTTCATATATAATCACAATTTAGTTAAATTTCTTCCACATTTTGTAACAATTGAAATGTAGATATATTTATTATAGAGGGAGAGAGAGAGATAAGGGGAAGAGATAGAGAGGGAAAGGAACACACACACACACACACACACATATATATATATGGGGAGAGAGAATCATGATTGCATTAACTAAGAAACATAATTGGAAAATGAAGAAATTACATAGCAAATCTTTTTTCTTGAATGGTGAGTTAAGAGAAGAAGTTTAGTTGGTTCAGCCCAAAGGGTTTGTAAAGAAGGTACATGGGAATCTTGTTTGTAGGTTAAAGAAATCTTTATATAGTTTGAAACGAGCACCAAGATCTTGGTATGTGAAAATTGAAGCTTTATTTTATGAGAATCAAAAGTGATCCTAACCTGTACATCAAGAAAGATAAAGAAGGGAATATTTATTTAATATCTTTATATGTTGTTTATATTATCATAACAAGAAATGCATCCAAGTTGATTAAAGAAATTAAAATTTAGTTGACATAGGTATTTGAGATGAAGGATCTTGCTGAATTGCATTAGTGTTTAGGTCTTGAAGTTTGGAGGGAATTTGGTAAGACATTGATTACACAAAGAAATATATACAAGGGAAATCCATAAAAGGTTCAATATGATTGAGTGCAAGGTAATATCTACTCCTTTAGAATATAATGCTAAATTGGGTAGTGATGATGGAAATAAAGAGGTGAATGGAACATTGTATCATCAATTGGTGAGAAGTCTGAACTATCTCACCACTACTAGACTAGATATAACATATTCTGTCAACATTCTTAGTTAGTTCATGGCTAAGCCTTGTGAAAACCACTAGAAAGTGTCTTTGAAAGGAACACTTAATTTTGGTATTATGTATATTGATGAATTTGAAATTTAATTGGCGGGTTATTTTGATTCAGATTGGGCTAGAAATCCCAATGACAAACAAAAACTTATAGATATGGATTCAATATATGATGGGGGATTATATCATGGAGAAGCAAGAAACAACCAACTATTTCTTTGTCATCCACATAAGTTGAATACAAAGCCTTGACTGATGCAACTTGTGACATTGTTTGGTTAAGAAGGATTCTTGAAGATGTTGGAAAAAAACAAAGAGGACCAACAAGCATCTAATGTGACAGCCAAAGTTTCATTAAGTCGGAAAATAATCCAATTTTTCATGGCAGATCAAAACTATTGAAGTCTAGCACCATATTGTATGGGAAAGGATACATCAAAGGAGATTGACTTAGTCAATTATAATACAAGTGAAAATGTAGTTGACATCTTTATCAAGCCTCTTGGAAAGATGGACCTTGAAATATGTAGACAACAACTAGGCATTGTGAAAAATCCATTTCTCCATTATGGTGGGATGTTAGAATAATGTAGAAATGAAAGAGTCTAGAATGGTGATAGGATTGTTGAGTTGCCTTCAAGTTGTCTGAGTTTTCATTGTCATAGTTAGGAAAATAGAGGTGGTTTACTATTTTTAGAAGGTGAGATCTAGATTATCGGTATCTAAATTGTCTGAGAGATGATCATTGTGTGCCTATATATGTAATGGTTGTCAAAGCAGTTTTAATCAATAAGAAGTATGGTTTTAGTTATCTATTCTCTTTGTGCATTTCTCTAATATTCAAATTATACGAACTCTCTTTCTTTATATATATAAAATCCATGTTAGACTTTTGTAACTAATAAAATGTTATATATATATATATAAATATCTTAGACATTGAAACACTTTATTTATAATTCACATTCTACACATTAAAATGTTAATATATG
>APFE030692332.1:319750-349854 GCA_000404065.3 Pinus taeda | reverse complement strand
TATTTTATCAAGGTCATGTAACGGCCTATTTTGGTTTCCCCACTATGGCTGGGATGAATGATGTAATTGGTTGTCATATGTAAATCTCTGACGTATCCCCACTTGGTTGGATGATCCCCACTTGATTGGGTGATGGATGTATGTATAGAGTCTTTTGGTGATAGGAAGGTCATTTATGATGTGTAAGTCATCGTTCTTTTTAAAGAACATCTTTTTGCAGATCTTGCCTACAGTCAGGGGGAGCATGTTCAGCATAGTAGAGTAGCGATTTCAGCATGTACTCAGGGGGAGCACAACCCTTTTCCCTTGATGACAAAGAGGGAGAATGAATTTGAGGATCTTGGGGTTGCCATCAAGTCCAAAGGGGGAGATTGTTGGCATTATGGCACAGGTTTGGCACTATGGCACAGGTGTTTTCCTTGGTGGCAACTCATTCTGGTGACAAATCACAATTCAGGCACTCAGAAAGAAAGAAAAGATATATACGCAGGTTCTGTGAATGAAAGCAGCGTATACGCATGTTGGTCCAAACAAAGCCGTGTATACACACACTTTCTTGCAAGGAAAAGTGTGCACATGTGGAGAACTTATTTTTGGTCTGTGGAATGAAAATAGCGTATACACATGTTGGTCCAAACAAATCTGCGTATACACGCACTTTCATGCAAGGAAAAGTGCGCACATGTGGAGAACTTATTTTTGGTCTATGGTATCTAGTCCCTGGTATTTGAACCTATGGTTTTGGGCCATGGTATCTCGTCATAAATGTTGATCCCAAGTATTGGGTCCATGGTATTGAATTGTTATGGTTTTTGGATCGTGGTATTGTGAAAGGCCTAAGGCTATAAAATAGGAAGGAGATAATTTGGCAAGGAATCATCTGAATTATTGAATATCTGATAAAATGCTAGACCTGGAATACAGTGACTGGGTTATGGTGTAGATCTGGATCTGAAGGAAGAAGGAACCTAAGCACAAGGAGAAGGATAAGTTCTTTTGATGGGTCAAAATCTTAAGGCTTGAAAGATAGTATCTTTGTATGATTTTGATCTGCTCTATGTGGCGCTTACTTGATCTATAATTCTGGTAATTTGGGTAAACTAATATCTGATCGTTTGAAGGGGTAAATTACCTTTATATATTTGTATGCAGGTTCAGTGAAGCGAAGGTGTGTAAACACGCAATTTCTGTAAGGCAAAAGCGCGTATACACAGGTTGATTTTAGCACAGAAGCGTATACACGTAGTTTCTATAAGGCAAAAGCATGTATACGCAGGTTGATCTTAACACAGAAGCGCATGCATGCAGGTTTCTAAATATTGAAGTAGCGTATGTTTCTTAATTTATGTTCTAGCTGATTCTGTTGATTATTGCAGTGATCTCGGTTCATAATTTGGGGTGTGATTATAGTTACTATGGTTTGGGTACAGTTGACAGGGAAGTGTTTATTTTTGATTCAGTCTTGATTGGTGAAAAGGTGTTTGGTTGATGTAGAAAATCTTGATTAATTTTATTTGTGGATCCAGTCTGAAAATTTATGAAACGTGGTCCCTGGAAGGAAGAGAAGGTTGTAGCCTTCTGCAGGTAGTAGCCTGCGTACTAGTATCTCAACTAGTACAAGAACTGAGGGGGTTGTAGCTCCCTTCCAGGAGAAGCTAGAAAACGAGAGAGGGTTGTAGCTATCTGCAGGTAGTAGCCTGCGTACTGGTAAAGGACTGCACCAGTACAAAATCATTGTAAAAAGAAGTTTCTAATTAAAAGAATATAGAGACGAATTTCAGCAGGTAGTCTTCACCCACATTGGGTTTCCACCTTATATCTTGTGTTCTTATGTGCGGTTGTCTTCTGATCTATTTTATTGTTCCTGGTAGTTGTTTATATGATTCTGGTGCATAACGTAATGATCAACATCTGTAGAATAAAGTAAATTATAAATATGCATAGTATATGCGGGTTTCCTTATCTGTAGTTACGTATATATGCGGGTTCATCTAACTGAAGTAATGTATATGTTCTGGGTTTGAAAAAGAAAATAATTGACTAGATAATACTAATTCACCCTCCCTCTCAGTATTATTTCCAACAGAGTCTCCATATCAACTTCCTGGATAATGAGTTGAATTCGACAGGAAGTTATCCCTCGCAGGAGGGCCATAATGTTTCCCACATCAACGACACAAGACAAAGGAACAAGATGAATATGGATGAAACAAAGAATCAGAGGAGGATGTAAGGGTGCAAACTATAGAAGGATTAAGCTTTTGAATATATCTATGACACGACTCTGAAATGCGGTAGCTTTTTGATACCAAGGGATCGAAGTTCATGTGGAGATAGTAGGGGTCGAATGGAATGAGGAAAAATGAAGAACCCAAACCCCATAAGGAAAATTACGAAGTGAGGATACCCAAAACCTGGCGAGAAGCAACAAAGTGTTGATGTTCAAGAGCGAAAAGATGCTGTAGGTAATCAACAAAATATTTCCAAACTTCCCCCCACCATTGCTGGCAAGTGCCCCAATTATTTTTGAAACACAATCTTGAAGGGGATATCATATGCTTGCAATATAAGTTTTTCCTTTGGACAAATCCAACCTAGTGAAATTTTAATGAGCCCTAGGGAGGAGAAGCTCGGGTCTCATCATGGCGACGAGTCCAATGTCTTCAGGGTTTTAATGAGTCCAACATAGGTAAAACTCAGAGTCTTTTTCATGTTTAGAGAGTTTGAAAAAGACATGGAAAAGAAAACTCTAGATGGACCCTTTTCGTAAGTTTGTCCCTCGAATCCAAAAAGGTAGAAAACAATACCCAAGGGAACCTATTGACTATGATAGATCAATCTATACCTTTTTCGTAAGTAATCTATCCCATTCCATAAAAGGAGTAAACTTATACTGGGTAGATGATGCTTCATAGCCTTTAACAAGTTCAAAGTGACAAGAGCTCGACAATCATTTCGTTTTTAAAGGGTAAAAAAAGAGCTTGAAAGTGGACCCCCCATTTTATTTCTTTTATGAGCCAAAAGGGAAAAATACTCGGCAGTCTTTTAACTTTTCAGAAGTTAGCTTAAAGATGACTCATCTTGGAGGAACGAGTGGTATAAAGGGTAGCAACTGGTTCCAGCAATGGTGGAGCTACTCAAAACACCTAATGGTCAGGAGGTTGGCTAGAAAACCACTCATCGCTATGGTCCCTCAGGAAAGGACAAAAAACCAAGCGAAAGCATATGATCAGCCAAATATATGGTGACAATGGAAAGAAACAACCAAGGCTCATCTAGCAGAAATTAGTTGATAAAAATGGCGATCGCGAGGGTGAAAATTGGGTGTGGGTTCATTTTACACAAGCTTGAACCATGGAGAACTCTGCATGAATTCAGTTTCATGTTTACACAACCTTGAAATGAAAAGCTATGCTTGTTAAAAAGTTTCGCATGCCCCAGCATAATGATTCAATCGAGGTACATGACCCCCAAGCTTCATTGCATTCAACTTGGTGGACGTAATGAATGTTCACTTTCGAGATCTAGGAAAGACTCGACTAGGGTTTTATGAGATCTCAATCAAATACTCAATTGGGAAAAGGGAGTTGTTCCATTTTTTAATGAGGTTGACAGAGTATAGAACTATCCTCAAGGGATTGGTTTCATTTTTTAACAAGGTTGACACAAGATCAATAACTTTCCTCAAGATGCCTTGATTCATTTTTTAACGAGCTTAACACAAGACAATGAACTATGCTCCATACTCCTTGTTTCATTATTTAATGAGGTTGACACAAGATCATGAACTATCCTCAACACTCCTTGTTTCATTTTTTAACGAAGTTGACACAAGAAAATAACTATCCTCAGGACTCCTGTTCATGGACCATATGAAAAGAGGGATCCCAAGAGGTCTTCACTAGACAGAAGGACCATGCTCTGGGAGGAATGCATGTCATTGGGAACCAACAATAGATCAGGTTCCAATGCTCCCAGTACATGATGTATGAGACCATCTCCATCATCATCAATAGATGCAAATATGGAATGGGTAGCCGCATAATTGTCCTATGGCGGGGAAGGTACTACTAGAAAACAAGAGCTGATAGGGGATAATGGTTGCAAAGGAGGTACCTGGTGACCAAAGAATGACAATTGATCTATAGTCACAATTATTCCATCATGTGGAAAACAAACCACATGGAAAAGTGAAGAAACAAGAGCTCCCATGACATAAATATAGTCACGGCCAAGGAGAAGATTGAAATCCAATGCTCCTTGGATGACCATCACGTCTATATAGATGGTTTTACCTCCCAAAGTAATAGGGAACTTCGGAAGGATCCCTAAGGGTTGACTGGTTCCTCCATCGAAAGCCAACATATTCTAGGTAATATGCACAAGCTATGGGGAGCCCAAAGCTTTCCAAGTAGTGGAAGACATGAGGTTAGCAGATGTGCCTTCATCTAAGAGAGTGCCAGGTACTGCCATATTATAGGCGTGTACTGTAATCTGGAAAGGCATATAAGATGGGAGGCAGAAAGAAGTTAAGTGAATCCAATTGAAGGAAATGACAAAAGTACTTGGTGGGGGTATCATATGATTGCCCCCATGCTTTGTAGGAATAGAAGGAGGAATCTCCTAAGTAGCTGGGATAGGAGGGCCATCTTCTGATTCATGAGAATCTGAAGAGATGAGAAGAACTTGATAAGTATGATCATTATGCACTTCCGGAAAAAAGTGAGCAACCAGTGGTGAAACCGAGTTGACACTTTCGTCAACCAATGGTTGGTTGAGAATAGACACTAGAGAGTTAGGCTCAGGAAGAGCAAGATGGGAAAGAGATGAATCCAAGTCAATCTCTTTACCAATCTGGGGAGGATCAGAAGAAAGCCTTTGATAACCAACCAGAAGTTGGGGTTCAGGAACTGCCAGGTTTTCCAAATTGTGGAAGCTTTATCTAGGAGAGGACAAAGGTGAAGAAGATGTTCACCTTCACATAATCTACAGGGGAATCTAATCTTCCCTTTATTCTTACTATTTCTAGCCAAGAGTGTAGCATCCACATGATCTCTAAAGATCGATGAGGATGGTCGATCCGAAATTTGAGACAATACCTCCAAGACTCTAGGAATGCTAGGGTAGTCTCGGAGGAAATGGTCACCCTTGCACAACTTAAAAGGAAATTTGACCTTCTATGGAGGATCAAAAGGTTTTTCTACTAGAGGTGCACTCAAAGAAATAGTCAGATGGTTGGCCTCTCACTTATATAACTTCTTCTTCTTTGTCTTCCTCTTATTCTTCTTAGCCTCCTGGTTACTGGATTTGGAACTTTCGTTGGGTGAAGTAAGAGAGGAGGGTGAAGAATAGGGGAAGAAGGCAAAGGGTCAACCCTAGAATCATCGTGATGTGATTCAAATGAAGGAGATGGCGGAGCAGGAGTCAGGATTCTTGAGACCACCGAGGTTGAAAAGAACCAAACAGGTAGGCCAATGATTAACCTAGGCAGTAAAAACATTGCCATATAAGGAGCACCAGCATTTCCAAAAGAAGGAAAAGGACCAGGATTCCCATCCAGGGGGAGACCTTGACTGGTAGACTTTGGAAATGTTGCCATTAGAATTGACTTTGAAAGAAACACTAACTGTAACTAGGAATATTTCATGGGTAGTTAATTTTACAACATCGAAACAAAACTTTTCCTTTTCATATTTTAAGAGTCGAGAAAAGGATGAAAGGTGATTCTATTGCTTTCGAAGTTTAATAAGCCTAAAAAGACAAGTGCTTAGATGATCCTTTTACTTTTAAAGAGTCGAAAAGGAACGAAAGTGACTTCTTTGGAATTCTAGGCAAGAGGTTTACCAGACAAATTGTAAAACTGCATATACACCTTGGTAATAAAATGAAAGAGAAATGACCAAGGACTTTCTGTACGACAGTCAATCTTCCCGAATGTTGTGTTTGGTGCATTATGACTTGTAAGGTGGTAGATTTGGCTTCCTATGGATAATAGGATGATAACCTAGTGGGGTCTCCCAATATATATGCGATGGTACGGAGAGCAAAAATTTGTACTAGCATCTATTGCATCACAAAAGGAGGAATAACCCAACCTTAGTGAGAACAATAGGAACTAGTTTTAACGACACCGAAACATGTCTCTAGCCTAGACCTCTAGATATGTGATCGCTAGGTTCCAATGTTTTTTTAGGTTCATTCAATAGGTTTTAACAGTTAATCTTGAATTAAGTTTTGATTTCAAGGCCTTACCGAATGTATTTCAACAAGCTCTAGTATGCAACTAGATGAGAAAAAAATCGTTCCTATCGATGAACGATTACCTAAATGAGGGTAAGGAGTTCATTTCCAAGTGAATGAAGACAATGAAAAGCAAATGCAAAAACATCAGTGCAAGCAAGTAATCCAATCAATAGGAAACACAATGCATCGATTTACTCTTATCTCGCAACTGCTATGACGAAAAATGAAAGATTTGAATTTCTCTTTCCAATTCCTAATCATAAAGAATCCACTAACGCAAACAATTTTTCATTTTCGTATACTATATGAGTACAATTGTTTTTTATTTTTGGAATAAATAACAAACAAACTAATGCACAGCCTGACCTATCAAAAGGCAAATTTAATCTATGCTTCAATAGTGAATGGAAATCAAATCAACACAACAAGCTAGTTTGATGACCAATCACTACAGATCAACCAGGAAGATGGGAAAGGAGCAAGAGAACAACTTCAAACAAGTCAACAAGATTGTTGTGGATGTAGTTCAGAAACTTGAAAGGACAAGCAACTTAGAACCAACAAAGTCTTACGGAACACTAAAAGACCTAGGTCACATAGTCCAAAAAACCAAATTTCATACAAATGGAACCAAGAAGGACATGCCTTAGTAAACACAATCAAAACAATCTTAACAAGGTGAAAGAAACAACAAAGGATAAGCTACACTAGTCTATTCAGGAGGCAAGGTTGTAAAAAATTAACCCTACAGGAATTGTTGTAGGTGAAACACTGACCACATGAGATGATTGCTAATTGTCACAAGAACAACACGGGAAACTGAGAGACTTCATCGCAAGAGTACACCTATTTTCAGAGATGGACCGATTTCAAGAATCGTCGTAGCTATATGACAGGATATCTGTGATGTACAATGAGGGTAGAGAGAACAGGAGTGATTCGTCAGAGTTGTTAGGAATTAAACAGTGATGATCTCAATAAAGAGGGAAAACAAGGCAAAAATAGTGGAAAGACACCAAGCTGATCAACCAGATAGTGAGGTGGACTAGTAGATCTACTCAAGTGATCCAAATCACTGATGGTTCAGTCTCAAAACAAAAGAGACAGAATGTAATTCAATAAAAAAAAACAAGAGAAAAATCAAGAGACAACACACAAAGGATCCCCATCGGAGTCGCCAACTTGTGATGCAGGTAAGTTCCCTCTGTGAATAGAGACAACCCCTCTAGCCCTAGAGTGGGTCTAGTCATAGCAAAACAAAGATAATAGTTAATTCCTTAAATAGTCATCGTTGAAGAGGCCTACCTTATATCGGTGTTTGATGAATTCTTCGTCACGTCGCTTCAGCTGTCACTTTCTTATCCTTAGTGAGTGGTTCACCTGAAACAACATATGAACACGACAAAACACATAATAGAGCACATTAACGAACTATCTACTTATAAATTCAAGGAATCATAAGCTATAAACATACATTTCATACATGATATAGGAAATAAACATTAATTGTATTAATGTAAACAACAATAAATCTTACAACCACGCCTTGACATCGCAAGCTTCCTTGAAGGGTTCAATCAGTATGTCTCTATAATCATTCACTCTCAAGGGTCTCCGAGAAAGACTGGTGACTGTCACTCACCCAAAAGCACAGTATGAAACTAAGGCAATCACAACAAGGCTTCCTTCTTACAAAACCATTTTACATTATCAATCCACAACATGAAAGGCTATTCTCATACCTCACAAACTATTGCTAAGATATCGACAATCCAAACTATAAGCTATCAATACAACAAACCAAGAACTAGCACTCCAAAAACTAGATGATCATAGGCATGGAGGATGATTTTATAAGAGGAGGAGCCTCCACAAATGAGGGGAGAGGAAGCTTATCTTCAAGGGAGGTTACTCAAAAGGCAGAATCACCATCTCAAATGAGGAGAGGTGAACTTATTTGACCCAATAACTAGCTAAGAACCACCCAAAAGTATTTTGTTTGAACTAATTCACCATATCTGGGTCGTCGCACGTCAAACATTGAGACTTAGAGATGATGTTGCGAGGAATTAGTGCATTTTGGGCTATCATCGCAAGCAGGACACTGATGACCTCCGACGATCTTGAAACATGGATAAAAAGGGGTCAACTTCAAGAGTGATGAGTTTAGGCAATCTTCTTGAGTAATATGGAAGATTTGGACACATATTTCGGTATATGACAAAGAGTAGATGTCTTTCATGGACTGACTCTATCCAGGATTAGGGGATGCAGGGTCGGTGACAAAATGTTGTGTAACAGATCTACATTCCAGGACAATGTCAAGTTGAGGTTAGTTGGGATGTTTTTTTTAATGAGGAGATAGCTTTCAAGTGTTAGTTTTTGTAGCATAAGATGTGTTCTAGCCTTGAAATTTTGTGGGGAGGCTAAAATACATGAGATATCCAAAACCCATAAATTGTTTCTGGAAATTCCCTCTAGAAATGACGTAATTAGATTATTAGTCAGTTTCTAAATATTTCCTAAGCCTAAACTTAGGGAACATGACTAATTAATCAGAATTAATTAAGGTGTGAATTTTCTAAAAACTTACATGGATCGAATTCAAGTTAATCCTATCCACTGATGAGGATCTAATCTTGGTTGTTGAAGTATCGACAAACGATTATTAGAAGAAGTCGATGGGGCTTGGAGAAATAACTTTAGCAGTTCAATTTCATGGGAAGATTGATTTCCAAAGTAGTAGCAGTCAATTGTAGGAGAGAGAGGCAGTGAGATTGAAGTAGTGAGGGAGGGGAAAGACAGTGAAGCTGAAGGAAGGATTCCATATCCAATGAGTGAATTTTCAATAACTACTATGGAAAGATGAGCTTCAGTGCTAGAAGTTGGACAAAAGTTCCGGAGGCTAGGAGAGAAATCTTCCCAGACAACAACAGTTCATACGTCTTGAGGAGAAGTTGGTTCAAACTGACTACATAAGTGACTGCACTAGGGTGATGTTGTATCTGCATAGAGCCAGTTTGGAACACTCAATTTGAGTTGAGGTCAAAGGCCATATTTTACTTTGGAGTGAGGAAATTCCTCATTAGATTTTTCTTGCGAGTTTTTCTCTGTAGTATTTCTAGTTTCAACATCTCGTTGTACTCAAATTATTTCATTGTTGCATAATAATAAAACCTTCAGGTGCTGCACCAGTTTTCCCAAGTAGGGTTTTTTCAGGGACATTGGTCCAAAAATAACTATCATTTTATGTTTGTGTGCCAATATTTCTTCCAACGTTTATTTCTTCCACAATTTTATTTGTGTAGGTTTCAGTGTGATTGATTCAGTGTTTGTTATAGAAAACAATAAATAAATTGTTAAAAATTAATTTAACAATTAGGAGACTTGTTTCCAGATGTTGCAATAGAATTTGGGTTTCTGAATTTTCACATGGTATTAGAGCACAAATGATTAGCCATAGATCTCAATAGAGAAGAAAGAAGGAGTTTCACTATTCAATGTGAGAAGTAGATCGAAACCCTAGAGGTAGGGTAGTCACCTTTGCCAAGAGGTCCAATTTCTTGAGGAGAATTGATATTTCTGAAAGAGGGAAACAAATTCAATCTCTCTAGATCAAGGGACTCCATAGGCAGATGGTGTAGCCAATATTTTTTGTAGAGAATATCTCTAGTTTGACATAATAATTTTGTAACAGTTTTCTAGAGCAGAACTAGCGTCGGGTGGAAGAAGAGCACACATCGAGGGAAATTCTCCTCAAGGAACTTCTAGTCCCAAGAAGTTTGATTTCCCTTGCATATCTACAGTCGTGTGTGCAAACTTTCTCAATCCAAAAGGGAGTGTGAATAATTGAGAAACAAATGAGCATAAGGGAAGAGGAGATTTTCGACATTATTTGAGATGGCCACTGCTGGACTTTGAGATCAGGACATGTTGGATGGTTCTTCCAACTATGTCATCTAGAAGGCAAGGATGTCCTTCCTTCTAGATGAATATGTCTTGAGTCCATTCATAGATGTAGTGGTAGCTATCCCATGGATGCAGATTAGCCAAAGGAGCATAAAAAGGAGATGGCACGGGCAAAGAGGTTGATCCTTGATGGTGTTCGATATCATATTGTTTCACACATAGATGGACAAGGGACTTCCAGAGAGATGTGGGGGACTCTCACCACATTGTACTAGGGAACTTATGAGTACTGGAGTATGTATTTAGAGGAGAAGATGAGATGCAACAAGTTGCAAAAGGGGGAAGGCATAGACCAATTCCTCACCAAGATTCAGGAGATCTAGGACCAGGTTGCAGCTATTGGGGCAATGCCTCAACCCATAGAGCTAGTGCGATCAGGGCTCAATAGTGTCTCAGAGGAGTGACAAGTATTAATCCAAGGTATCTTTGGCAGAGACAACTTGCCAAGGTGTGACAGGATGTGGGCCAATTTGTAGCAGGAGTAGTTGAGATGTGAGCTAGTGAAGAGCTCCATATATGGAAACAATAGTGCATCAAAGCAGGTGAAGGAGGAGGAGAATGTGGCCCTTGCATCGAAGGGTCCCAATAAGGGATAGGGGGAGAGAAGAAAGAAGAAGAAGGAAATGTCTAAGGTCAAACTCTTTAGATGTGGTGAACTTGGTCACTACAACACCTAATATCCTCTCAGGAATAAGGAAAAAGAGGAGAAGTAGGACTAGTAGGCAGCATCATCAGAGATCGATAGCTGTCATCTAAGCTGGAGGAATAGTTCACCATGTTTACTGATATACCCTGAGGAGTGAAGTGGGGTGACTTGGTGTTGTAACCCCAGAGTGCTACAGATGGGAAATATTATTAAGGAGGTTCACCTCTTGAGTCAGTACCTTGCTAGGGGGGCCCACAATATTTTAGTAGCAAGATGGATCGGTGGTAGTAGATTCAGTCAAATCCCAGAGTGACAGATATAGAATCTAGTTGCAGTTACATGCTGGGGAGTGCAGTGAAGAGTTGGAAGCAACGCATTGTAGATGGTGTAGAGTCAGTAGTAGTGCAAATGCCTCAGTGACAATGCAGATATTTACAACAGTAAGATACTTAGGTGATAGATGCATCATGTTGATCATAGTTGATTCAATATTTAGGATGCTTTTCAATTGTAGATGTTGCAGTTGCAACAACAATAGATGGAGAGGGAGTTGCATTGTTGGCAAGAGTTTTATAGAGTCAACAACAAAAAAAATGTAATCTACATCAGAGTTACACAATAGCTTGTGGGCAACAATGCCCAGACATCAGCAGAGTGACAGGATATGATGCAGAGACAAGGTGTTGCTATAGTGGCAGTAACACTAGAACATATTCCTTGCTAAGAGGGAGTGTTAGTTTTTGTAGCATAAAATGTGTTATAGCCTTGAAATTTTGTGAAGAGCCAAGAATACATGAGATCTCCAAAACCCAAAAATCGTTCCTAGAAATTCCACCTAGAAATGGCTTAATTAGATTCCTAGTATGTTTCTAAATATTTCCTAAGTCTAAACCTAGGGAATACGACTAATTAACCAGACTTAATTAATTTAAGGTGTGAGTGTTCTAGAAACTCACACAGATGAACTTCGAGTCAATCCTAGCCATTGACTAATATCTAACCTTGGCTGTAGAAATTTTGAATAATAAACACATATTCAATGGACATTATATTGATCATGTACTATTGCAGAATACATACGCAATAAATAAGCTCCTCTACGTTGATCATCAATATAGCAGCATCAATAACAATAAAACATCAAGAGCATGCACACATTAACACAGTATGTAACCCGAGGAAAGCTTACAGCTGAAAACCCCACACTATCTGTATATTAATGATTGAGAACATGTAACATTACAATAGTCAATACTTCTCACAAGTATCCAGCACTATCTCCACCTGTAACACACAATACAGCTCGAATCTGATCTCCAAATCTATTCCACTGCTTGCCTGCCTCCACTGCTCAATACCTGCACAAGAATGGATGAGAATGGTTGAACCAAAATTGTATTTATCTCAAAAGAATCACTCACCCTGGGAATCATGTGAGTAGAGGCTATAATAATTTGGTATTGGCCAATTGTCATTGGCATAACTCAATCCCATTGATTGTGCAAATCCTCATGCACAACTATAGTCACAACTGATAGCAATCTGATCCTCTAACACCCGTCCCTGCTAAACTGAATATGCACTGACATGAAATTGAGTTAACTGATGTATTCTTTATTTGCATTATGAGTTAATAATTAGTTTAACAACTCATCATTAGTCTATTTTCAGTTAGACTAATTACAACTAGTTTAACCAAGTCAAACTGAACACAACTCCATAAACTCCACAATCAACTCCACCAAACTCAACTGATTGAGTTCTAACTAAAGTCATGCATGCAACAACTCAACTGACCCACAATGAAAACGTATTTCCTTCTAACAGCTGCATGTGCCACATCTGTAGCTCAAACTAAAGTGATCCAAGAGAATAAGATAAAGTTTATAGTCTAAATATTATTATAAGACAATAATATTTGACTTTTCTATTTTTAACAGCCAATCTAAAAATAGACTTTGATCACTCTTGCTGTGGTCACTCCTGCTGTGATCACTCCTGCTGGTGATCATCCCTGCTGTGGTCACTCCTGCTGTGATCATCCCTACTGTGATCCAAAAATAAAACTTGTGCCATAATTTGCCTGCGGGCCCACTTAGTGAAGGCAACTCTTTTCACTAAGCTCCATTATCTTGTTGCAATATCAACATTGGCTGTTGAAGTCTCAACAAAGGATTATAAGAAGAAGTTGATGGGGCTTGGAGAAATAACTTTAGCAGTTCAATTTCATGAGAAAATCGATTTCTAGAGTAGTAGCAGTCACTTGTTGAAGAGAGAGCCAGTGAGATCGAAGCACTAAGAGAGGGGTAGATATGGTGAAACCAGAGGAAGGATTCCAAATCCAGTGAGTGGATTTGCAGAGAGGCAGAGGAGCCACATAGAGGTTGACGCAGAGTAGTACAATAACATCTAGAGGTAGTTTCGATAATTGGTGGAAAACATGAGTTTCAGTGCTAGACGCTGGACAGGAGTTTCGAAGGCCAAAAGAGACATTTTCCTAGACAACAGAAAACCAAACAACTTGAGGAGAAGCTGGTTCGAATTGAGTGAAAAAGTGATTGCATTAGGTTGATGTAGGCTGCATAGAGCTAGTTTGGATGACTCAATTTGAGCTGACGTTAGAGCCCATATTTTCCTATGGAGTGAGGAAATTCCTCACTAGATTTTTCTTGTCTGTTTTTCTCTGTAGGATTTCCAGTTTTAGCATCCATTTGTATTCAGATTATTTCACTGCTGCATAATAATAGAACCCTTAGCTATTGCACCGGTTTTCCCAAGTTGGGTTTTTCCAGGGACATTGGTCCAAAAATAGTTGTGTCATTTTATGTGTGTGTGCAAGAACTTCTTCCAACATTTATTTCTTTCGCATTTTTATTTTTGTAGGTTGCAGTGTGATTGATTTAGTATTTGTTGTAGCTAACAATAAATAAATTGTTAAAAACTAATTTAAAAATTATAAGAATTATTTCTAGTTGTCGCAATAGGATTTTAGTTTCCAAATTTTCACATCAAAAAGTCTAGAGAGTCCCACATGGAGATTGCTAATGAGGGGCTTGTTGAAATATGGTGATAGAATTTCAAGTTCTAAAGAAGTTTGATCTAAAATGAAGAGATACAATTCTAATCTATTTGTTGTGGAATTTAATTCATAATTTAGAACAATATTAGAGAACATTCAATAAGAAAAACCACACATGCACAATATTTTTCTAAGGGAACCCAACTGGGAAAAACCCCTCAATCCTCTTTGCATTAATAATATGAATAAATAATGTAATACAATTAATTTCTCTCTCTAAGCACAACCTAAAAACCTATCTCTTTGCTCAATGAGAAGCTCTTACTTAGAATTAGTCAATTTATACCTCTACTTGAACCCTTATTTCCTTGAGCAATTCCCAAGGAATTAAGTCCTGTTCTATAGGAATTTTCCTCCAATTGATTATGAAACTCCCAAGGTTGGATCATTGATTGCATGAAACACCTATACACTCAATATTAGTCTACAACCAACGTTACACTGCCTTAGAACCTTGACCACAATCGAGGAAATTGAATTCCTTGAATGCACTAGATATTTTAGGTTGCTTGATTAGTTAATTAGATGATCACTGAGTTAGACTGCTATCCCACTGCACAACTGACCTTCCACTAGTTCTATCAACAATTAGAACTAGTTTAATTGAATACAACTAGAAATAATTAACCATGTTTTCTAAAAGTTAGCAATCACACATGCTTAGCTGAACTCCAAGCCCTCTAACTTGAAATTACTGAACTAATTGAGTGACAAGAGCCATGTTACCTTAGTTAACTGCCTCCAAGTTATCCATTGATGTGGAAATTTCAATTTTATCAATTTGACCAAGGAAAAGTCAAGTTGAGACTTCCTTGCTACACCTCTCAACACTCCCTCTTAGTAGGAAAGGGGTTATCACCTATGGAAAGTACTGTATTAACATATATCAATGTTGTTGTTTCTACTACAACAAATACAACTTAGAAGCATAAAAAAAACCTAAATAAGTTGTGTTTACAATTATCTATAAGGAAAATTGTGCTGCTACTGACTCTACTACTAAGCCTCGTGCTTTGCTGTTAACACTCCTATGCACTCAATGTTCGAATGACATTGATTGTCCTACTACTAAATACTATGGGCCCTTGTAGAAAGGTAATGATCTTATTTTCATGGGATTTGAAGCTCCCTCTCAAGAGAGCACCACATCACTTTCTCCTCATCAAAATTTGCATCCCTTCGCATAATTGTCATTTTGAGGGAAGGTAATTACACATTGTAATTGTGTGGAGTTACAATGTAACCCACAAAAAATACCAACTCTATTGTTAGCTCAAGCTTCTTCCGCGAATATTTGGAGACATGGCAGTAAATAAAGGCTCCAAAAATTCTAAAGTGAGATACATCCAGCTTTCTCCCCCCGAAATCCTCCCCAAGTGTAATCATACCAAGAATCCGATGATGACTCTAGTTCTGAATGTAGACTATTGTACTACATGCTTCTACCCGCAGATGTATTAACATTCCTTGGTCATGTATCATATCTCTTGCAGCACCCACAATGCTCTAGTTCTTCCTCTCAGCTACCCCATTCTGTTGTGGGTTGTGGGGTGCCGTCAGCTCTCTTCGAATGCATTATTTTGCATATAGATCCTTGAAGTCATTGAAAACATACTTACCTCCATTTTCTCTCCTAAGATCCTTCACCTTATTTTCATTCTCCTTCTAAACTAGTGTCTTGAATTATACAAACTTTGAGAATGTCCCATCCTTCTTCCACATGAAGAACATCCAACACTTCCTTGAGAAATCATCAATAAAAATAACAAATTACTTATGTCTGGAAGTGGAGGCTATCGAGAAGGGTCCACAAAAATCAAATTAGACTCTCTCTAAGACTGCATGTGTTTTTTTTTCTCAATCATGGAATGTGGATTTAACATAATTCCCCAAAGTACAACCATTGCAGACATCCTGTTGCTCAAGTGCTCCTTTAGGGAGGCTAGTGGTTATTTATTGCATAAGATTTAAGGCGCCATAATGCAAATGGACCAATCTCCTATTCCATAGTTCCATAACATTGTAACTCTACACTTTCTCTGCCTTATTGCTTAATGCAACACAATATTCCACATCAAGTTTATATAGGTTCTTCACATGAACCTTGATCTGCTTCACTTGCCTAGTGGCTACATGTCTCATAAGGGATTTACCTTTGTTGAAGATCACATCATAACCATGGTCTTCCAAAACTGTTATAGAGATGCGATTCTTCTTTAGGTCTGGAAGAAACATGATAGCTTTGAGGCGAAGAGGGGATCCAGTATCCCTCTTAAAGGTTACAGTACCAATCCTAGTAGTATTTTACCTTTTGTCATCCCCAAGATAAATATGCATATGGAGATATTTCTCCTCTAGGGTACTGAAACAATATCTACACCTTCTCATGTGGAATGAGGAACCTGATTCGAAGTGCCACACACTCCCCCATCACACTGTTGGCCATTCATGCAATAAGGGTGAAGTTTAGCTTGAACTATGAAGCCAAAGGTTCACCTCCTACTCCTCTTGAGTTCTTCTTGCCATAATTTTTGTGTGGACACTTTGTTGCATAATGCTCGAATTAATGACAATTTAAGAATTTTATTTGGAAATTATTTCTTCTTGCCCCCTTGGTTGGATTCAACCTCTCCCTGGGACTTCTTTCCCTTGGTATTTAATCCTTTAGTAGATAGATAAATTTTTTCTTCCATTTTTGTGGATGTTACTCCATCTTTGGTATCTCTCCTAAAATCTTCTTGAACTAAATTGAAGCACAACCTTTCCCACTTCGGTAAATTTTCCCTTCCATTCACCGAATCCTGGTAACTATTCATTCTTTTGGGAAGGCATAAAAGAGCTAGGATCCCAAGGTCATCTTCTAATACATTCACACCAACCCCTCCAATCTCATCTTGAATGTCTTGTGTAAATCTGGTGAGATATTGCAAAATAATGTCATTATTTTTCATCTTAATATTTCAAATTTTATCTTTGAGGGTCATTTTTCTATCGTCACTGCTATTCTCAAATCGATCTGTTAGTGCTTTACACATTGCAAAAGGATTTTCTTTCCCATGGATATTTGAGACAATGTGGTCTCGTACTCCCTACAAGATAGTTCTCCTCACTTTGGTGACATCTTTCTTCCATTGGGATAGGTTATGTGCGTCACCTGATCCTGTTTTTGAAATGTATATCTTGACATATTCCAACAATATATTGTCATTAAGCACTGTCTCCATGTGATACTTCCATGCAATGAAATTCGAGCTACTTCCAAGGAATAATCTAATATAAGCTTGTTGAAGGTCATATTCCCAACTCTAAAGAGATCCTACTACACTGAAGCTACAAATTCAAACATCCTATGGAACAACTTCAAAATTATTGTTCTAATGTGAATCCAGCTTTGATACCATGTAGAAATATGGTGATAGAATTGCAACTGCTCAAGAAGTTTTATTTAAAATCAAGAGACACAATTCTACTCTACTGATCTATGGGATTTAATTCACAATTTAGAACAATATTAGAAAACATGCAATAAGAAAAACCACACATGCACAATAATTTTCTACAGGAACCCAACTTAAAAAAGCCACTCAAGCCTCTTTGCATTAATAAGATGAACAAAGAATGTATTACAATTTCTTGCTTGCTCTGAGCACAAAATCTAAGTGGATAACCTATCTCTCTACTCAATGATAATATTTGACCTAGAATTAGTCAAATTATGCCTCTACTTGAGCCCCTATATCCTTGCATAATTCTTGTGGAATTATGCCCTATCATATAGTAATTTTCCTCCAATTGATTACACAATTTCCAAAGTTGGATCATTGATTACATGAAACATTTGTACACTCAAGACTAATATACAACTAATGTTACACTACCTTGGAATCTCCACCACAGCTGAGGAACTCAAATTGCTTCCGTGCACTAGCTATTTTAGGCTGATTGATTAGTTATCTGGATGAGCACTGAGTTAGATTGTTGTCCCACTGCACAAGTTTCCTTCCACTAGTTCTATCAACAATTAGAATTAGTTTAACTGAATACAACTGGAAATAACTGAACTTGATTGCTACAAATTAGCAATCACACATTCTTAGCTAAACTCCAAGCCCTCTAACTCAATTTTTTTGAGCTAACTGAGTTACAAGAACCATGTCACCTCAGTTAATGCCTCCAAGTTGTCCGTTGATGTGGAAAATCAAATTTTCTCAATTTTACCAAGACAAAGTCAAATTGAGACTTTATTGCTACACTTCTCAATATAGCAAGAGGCTATGAAGAATGTAGGTATGACACCTTCCATTTTAGTTTTCCATACTTCAAATGATTAGGAGGAACCAATAGAACCAACAAAACCAATGAACCCACCAAAATATGTTGTAGGAACCAGGAAGAGGCCAACACGACTTCATGACACTATGTAGGATGTGGAGGGGCATATTTCTCCCCATGGTACTTTCATAGAAATAAAATGACCTTAGAGGTACTCATGTTATATGGCATTGATGAGCCACATCATTGATTCTAAGCCTTCTAGTTATGAAGAGGCATCAGACAAACATGTTTGGAAGGATGCCATGATGGAGGAGTACCAGTCCATCATGAAGAATGATGTGTGGGGAATAGTTTTGAGACCAAAGGGGAAGACAATAGCGAGTTCCAAGTGGATATATAGGATCAAACATGCAACATATGGAAACATTGAGAACTACAAAGTGAGGTTTGAGGTAAGAGGGTTCTCCCAAAAAGAGGGAGTGGATTATGATGAAACATTTTCTCTAGTCACCAAGTACACTTCTAATAGAACTAGTGTTTCACTTGCTTCTATTATGGGTTGTAAGATACATCAGATGGATGTAAATACCATGTTCCTCAATGATGTGATTAAGGAGGAAGTATACATAGAAAAAACTCAAATATTTTAGGTATATGTGAAGGAATCCCATACTTGTAGATTGAACAAGGCTTTGTATGGACTCAAGAAAGCACCCAGGGCATGGTATTACAAGATTTATGGATGCTTCATGAGTTTTTGGGTTCACTGAGAGTGTTGCAGATCAACACATTTACTAATTTTTTGTTAATGGTGATCCTATGATCTTGGTGCTATATGTTAATGATTTTTCCATCACAGGGGTAGAGAGACTCATCGTCAGGTGCAAGAGGGAGTTAGCCTCGAATTTGAGGTGAAGGATCTTAGTGCGCTGCATTATTTATTGGGATTGGAGGCATGGAAAACACACTATGAGATATTCCTTCGACAAGGGAAGTACATTGTCCATATTTTGAAGAGATTTCGTATGATGGACTGTAGGTCCATGGATACACCTCTCCTAACCAATATAAAGAAGCCAAGTGATTCTGCTTCAGATTCATATTTGATGGATGCCACAATGTACAAGTGATTGATTAGATCCTTGATGTACCTAGTTAGCATCGGGTTGGATATTTTCTTTATAGTGAACACCTAAAGAAAATATATGGTTGAGTTGAGGCATATACATTGGGTTAAGGTAAATCATGTTTTGATGTATCTACATGGTACAATTGGATATGGTTTTAGATATGCTTCAGGACGTGAAGCGAAGTTGCATGGATATGTGGATTCAAATTCGGTTGGGAGTGAAAGGGAAAAAAATATCACATCCGGAAGTTGCTTCAACTTGGGGGCTATGATATCTTAGTTTAGCACGAAGAAAACTTCTAGTACACTTAGTGCAATAGAGGTAGAGTTTATTGCAGCTAGTTCCACAAGTCAGGAAGCAATATGGCTTTAGAAGCTACTTGCAAGGTTGTTTGATCAAGAGCTTGAGCAGAACTTGATATTTTTTTATAATAAAAGTTGTGTAAGGATTTCATAGAGTCCAATTTTTCATGGTAGGTCAAATCATATTGAGATCAAATATCACTTCATTCGAGACATGGTGTAGAGAGGAGTAATGGGGAGTAGTGGAGCTCTGATACTTATCTAGAGATGAGTAGATTGTGAGCATTATCAACAAGCCTTAGTCTAAAGTGAAGTTTGTATCCTTAAGAGACAAGCATAGTGTGATGCAAGATGTATCCCTCATTTAGAGGGAGTTTTGTTGTCTTTGCAAGAACAAGTAGACCATCTCTTGATATAGAAGAAGGACTTGAATGGATGATTTAACTAGGGGAGATTGATACATTCACTTGAGAAGCCAAAAGGACTTGGTTTGGTTCTATGGATTTGGATAGAGGTGAAGGGCCTAGGGAAATTATAGATTAGACATATCTTTGTAGAAAGTTTGACTGTAGATTAACCTGATAATGCAATATAACTAAAGAAAAATACTTTAATCTACTTCTATAATCAAACTTGCAGAAGCTTAATAGTTTTGAGCAAGATCAAGCTTAACACATATAACTAGAAGAAGAATCAATGCACATGAAACATAGAAGAATACTCTGGGGAAAGTCTTAGCTAAAAACCCCGCTATCTGTATTATCATACAAGTGGAAATATATCAGGATTACACAAAGCTTTAGCTCTCACAGCTAGCCAAATCTCAATACAATCCCTCATATATCCTCACAGACAAAATAAACTACTCATATGCCTTCTCCTCCACCCTCCAAGCTCCTATTTCCTTGCGCTTTTTCTCCTAGGTGATCCAGCTACTACCAAGTGTAACACTAATCACTCACACTAATCTTACACCCTGTAAACCTTCGCAAATCTCAAGGAATGAATTCCTTCTACATGGATGAGTTTTGTTTATAGGAAAACTCATGCAAGTGATAATACACTTTCTCTGTCTTTAATCTCAACTGGGTCTTTCTCTGAATAGACATGCATGAGTTACAGATGAGAGAATATTTATTTATCTGGAGTACACTAGTTGGATGCATGCATGCATTAACTAAATGAACTCACAATTAGTTCCTCAAATAGTTTGGAACTAATTTAACTGGAATTAACTCAGTTAACTGAGCTAAGTAATTACAACTCAAATATAACTCATCCTTTTCTCCATAATTAAGGGATAATCTCCTTAATTTAAGGGATAACTGTTGCATGACTTCATAAATATCTTTAACTTGAATTTCTCCAACTAATTAACTCAATATTAATTAATTAATTGTTTTTCATGCAGCTGGTGAGACTAAATTCGAATTTTAATTCACGGACAAATTAAAATTGGAATATTCTTGTTGCCACATTTCAACACTCCCTCTCAACAAGAAAGGGATTATCTGCACCCCAATCCTGTCTCTATGGAAATTGAATTTACACTTTGACAATGCCTTTGTCAAAATGTTAGCATCTTGATCCTCAGTCGAAATATAATGCAACAACATGATCCTCTTCACTACAAAGTCTTTGAGATGATGATATTAGATGTCAATGTGCTTGGTCCTATTATGAAATACTGGATTATTAGAGAGTTTGATACAACTCTGATTATCACAATAGATCACAGTTGCATCCATCCTCTGATCAGACAAACCAACTAGAATTTTCCACATCTAGATGGCCTCACATGCTTCTTGATTTGTAGCCATGTATTCAACCTCTTCCGAGTTGAGCATGACCAACCTTTTTTCCCTGATGTACCAATAAACTGTAGCTGACCCAAGATTGAAAATTCCTCCTGATGTGCTCTTCCAATCTGATGGACTCCATACCCAATCTGCATCAGTGAAGCCATGTAGCTTCACTCCCTCTGTCTGTCTGTACCATAATCCATACTGAGATGTGCCTCTCAGGTATCTCAAAACATGCTTTGTTGTCTTCCAAAACATCTTGGTAAGATGAACCATAGCTTGACTCAGCTGGTTCACAACATAGCACAAATATAGTCATGTGTTCACTAAGTACATCAGTAAACCCACAAGCTTCCTGTACACAGTAGCCTCTACTACTTCTCCTGAAGTAGCATCCTCCTTCCTCGAGTTACCTACTAGAGGAGTCTACATGGGCTTGCACTTCTCCATGTGGAATCTCTTGAGTATCTCATTGGCATACTTGCCCTGAGACACAAAAAACTCCCCCTCCTTCTGCCATAACTCCATGCCAAGGAAGTAATTCATGAGACCCATGTCTTTCATCTTGAATTCTCTTGCAAGGTCCTCCTTGTAAGACATGATCAACTGATCATCACCTATTAATAGAGATCATCAACATAAAGTACAATGATCAACTACTTACCTTTCACCATAATGTGGTATAGGTTTGCATCCGCTTCATTCTTTGTGAAGTCCAACCCGATGAAGTAGTTGTTGATCTTGGTGTACCAAGCACAAGGTGCTTGCTTCAGCCCATACAAAGATCTCTTGAGTTGGCACACATGCGACTCATGATCGAAGGTCTCAAAACCTTATAGTTGCTCTATGTAAACCTCTTCCTCAATCTTGCCATTGAGGAATGCAGTCTTCACATCCATTTTATGGATCTTCCAACCCATATGTGCTAATAGTGCCAACATTGATCTTATAGATGAGTTCCTTGCTATAGGAGCTAAAGTATCATCATAGTCGATCCCCTCAACTTGTGAGAAACCACGGGAAATAAATCTTGCCTTATGCTTCTCCACACTACCATTAGCAACTTGCTTTACCTTGTAAAGCCAATGGGAACTCACAACTGACTTGTTCTCTGGTCTTGGAACCACATCCCAAACATTCTTATGAACCATGGAGTCATACTCCACCATACCATCAACCCAAATCAACTGTTGCACTACTTCCTCAAAGGAAGATGGCTTGGTCTCAACACATTCCCTAACAAGGGCCATGTATCCAGTGTACCTCTTAGGTGACCTCCTGTGTCTGTGCAAAGTAGATGGTTCTCCCACATTATCTATCACATCTGGCAACAATCTGTTAGCCTCTCTTGTGTGCTTCCGTCCATATCTGGAAGACTCTGCTTATGTCTCCACTCCTGGAACCTCTTCATGTGGCTGCTCCACATTAGTCTGAGGCTCCTCCTCCTTAGAAACCAAAAGTTCCTCCACAACTTCTAGTTGGAGCTCCCTCTCAAGGGAAATTCTCATGGTCTTCTGCTCTTCAAACTTGAGATCTCTGTGAACCACTGTCCTCCAATTGGTAGGAAAGTACACTTGATAGTTGTGGGGTGTATCAGTGTACCCCACAAGTATCCCCATCTCGCCTGTTAGCTCAAGCTTCTTTCGTGCATCCTTTGTCACATGGAAATATACCAATGAGCCAAAGATCCTGAAGTGACTCACATTTAGTCTCTTACCGAAGAAATCTTCCTTAGGTGTCTTCATCCCAAGTATGTGATGCAGGCTTCTATTTTGCAAATAGAACACTATGTTACACGACTCAACCCACAAATGAAGTGGTAGGGCTTGGTCATGCAACATCGCCTGTGCTTCCCCTACAATAATTTCGTTCTTCCTCTCAACCACCCCATTCCGCTGTGGGTTATGAGGTGCCGTCAACTCTCGTTTAATTCCTTCTACTGCATAGAAGTCCTTAAACTCTTAAGAGACATATTCTTCACCATTGTCACTTCTCATGGCCTTGATCTTCTTCCCTAATTCCTTCTCAACCAAATATTTGAACTCACAAAAGTTTGAGAAGGTTTGGTCCTTCTTCTGCATGAAATAAATCTAGAAATTACGAGAATAATCATCAATAAAAATCACATAATACCTTTGCTTCACTGTGGATGCTGTCGAGAATGGTCCACACAAATCAGTATGAACTTGCTCTAAGATTGCTTATGCTCGACTGCCTCAATCATGAAAGGAAGACTTGGCAAACTTTCCCAAGGTGCAACCTTTGCATGTGTCAACTTTCTCAAGTTTACCTTTGGGAAGTCCTATAGATATCTGATACATTATCTTCAAGGCCCCATGATGAAAATGGCCCAACTACCTATTCCATAGCTCGCCAATGTCTTGGCTTTGCACCAATTCTTCTTTCGAATTCAATGCTAAATCATCTACCTCTAGTTTATAGGTATTATTCACCTAGATCCCAATCCTCTTGGTGTGACCCATAGCTATGTGTCTTAGGAATGCCTTTCCTTTACTGAAGACAACATTGTAGCCTTTGTCCTTCAATAGTGTGACCGATACCAAGTTCTTCTTTAGTCCAGGCACATACTTCACATCTGTCAAGGTGAGAGGAGCTCCATTCTCCCTTTGAAAAGCAACCGTGCCCACTCCTGAAACACTTTACTTTTCATCGTGACCCAAAAATGTGCGCATCTTGAGGTCTTTCTCCTCCAAGGTACTGAATAAACTTTTATCATTGGTCATGTGGAATGAGGCATCAATATACCAAACAAAACCCACCATTGATGACACCATGCATGCGATGAGGGTACAGTCCATTTTGAACTAAGAGGTTGATGCCTCACCTCCCGATCCTTTCGAGGATCCCTTCTTGGACTTCTTCGATGGGCAATTAGTTGCATAATATCCCATCTCATGACAATTAAAGAATCTCACTTTAGACTTGTCAACCTTCTTCCCTCCATGAGAAGAATTTGATTTGGAAAGGGAAGCCTTCCCCTTCCCTTTCCTTGCCTTAATTTCTAAGGCCAGATTTTCTTCATCATCATTATTGGATGAAGAACCATCTCATGTGCTCCCCCTGATCTCCTCCTGCATGAGATCCAACCATAGTCGTTCCCATTCCTACAGTTTCTCCCTTTCATTCACAGAGTCCTGGTAGCTATTCCAACTCTTTGGAAGGTCGAGGAGAGCGAGGCTCACCATATCATCATCGTCAATAGTTATTCCCACACTACCAAGCTCATCTTTGCAGGTGGTGAGCTTGTTCAGATATCTGGAAATAGCATCGCCCTTCTCCATCTTGATTTTCCAAAGCATATCCTTGAGCGCCAATTTCCTCTAGTTGCTACTATTCTGGTAGAGGCCCTTCAATGTCTTCCACATTGAAAATAGATTATCCTTCCCATGGAGACTCGAGACAATATGGTCTCAAAATCCCTCCAAGATGATCCATCTCGCCTTTGGTAAAAACCTTTTCCACTCAACCAATTCTTGTGCATTAGCTGCAACTAGCTTTGGGATTTCTTGATCAATGAAATCCTTCAAGCCATTGTCTTCTAATACAACTTCCATTCTCTCTTTCCATGCTATGTAATTTGAGCTGCCTTCCAAGGCATACTCGAGTCTCAAGCCATAGAACACCATTGACCAACCTGAAGTATGAGATGAATTTGATTTGTACCTGTAACCCCAAACTTCAAACTTCAAATTCTCTACTCAGTGTACTGTTCACAACTCTGATAAGCTTTGCTCTGATACCATGTAGAAATTCTGATTGTAGATTAACTTGATAATGCAATATAACTAAAGGAAAATACTTTAATCTGCTTCTACAATCAAACTTGCAGAAGCTTAATAGATTTGAGCAAGATCAAGATGAACACATATAACCAAAAGAAGAATCAATGCACATGAAACACAGAAGAATACTCTAGGGAAAGCCTCAGCTAAAAACCCTGTTATCTGTATTATCATACAAGTAGAAATATATCAGGAATACACAAAGCTTTATCTCTTACAGCTAACCAACTCTCAATACAATCCCTCACAGATTCTCACAGACAAAATAGACTACTCATATGCCTTCTCCTCTACCCTCCAAGCTCCTATTTCCTTGCACTATTTCTCTTGGGTGATCCAGTTGTTACCAAGTGTAACACTGGTCACTCACACTAATCTTACACCCTGTAAAACTACACAAATCTCAAGGAATGAATTCCTTCTGCATGGATGAGATTTTTTTATAGGAAAAATCATGCAACTAATAGTACACTATCCCTGTCTTTAATCTCAACTGGGTCTTTCTCTGAATAGACATGCATGAGTTATTGACGAGAGAATCTTCAGTTATTTGGAGTACACTAGTTGGATGCATGCATGCATTAACTAACTGAATTCACAATTAGTTCCTCAAACAATTTGGAACTAATTTAATTGGAATTAACTCAGTTAACTGAGCTAACTAATTACAACTCAAATATAATTCATCCTTATCTCCTTAATTAAGGGATAATCTCCTTAATTTAAGGGATAACTGTTGCATGACTTCACAAAGACTTCTAGCTTGAATTTCTCCAACTAATTAACTCAAGATGAATTAATCAATTATTTTTCAAGTAGCTGGTGAGACTAAATTCGAATTTTAATTCAAGGAAAAATTAAAATTGGAATATTCTTGTTGCGACATTCCAACAATCTTCTCCTAAAAATATTCCTCAAAATCTAGAATAACTTGGCTAGGTCATGTTGATTTGACCAAAGGAGATATATGAAATTCATCTAAGAGTCCATAAAGAACCTTGATTGGGCCATTTGGCTAGGGATGAAGGTCCAAGGGAATATTCTCTCTTGAGAGGCCATAAAGGATTTTTGTTGGGTCATGCTAATTTGACTAGATGAGATTAATAAATTTACATAAGGAGTCATAAAAAGCTTTGGTTGGGACTAATTTGGATACGGGTAAGTGGCCCAGGATACTCACATTGCCTACTCTAGGATGGAATGATTTATAGACATGCATAAACTTTTCATATGAAGGAGAAATTTCATCCAAAGGGAAATTTGTTGCAACCAAGTAGTATACCTCTCTCGCTAAGAGGCAGTGTTAATTTTTTGTGTAGCATCAGTAGGTATTCTTACATGTCGAAAAGGTCACCTAAGTTGGCTTAAAAGAATTGTGAAGATTAAAACTATATATATATATATATATATATATATATATATATATATATATATATAATATATATATATATATATATATATAATATATATATATATATATATATATATATATATGTATGGCATCGTGTAGGGCTAAAAAGGACAAGTCAGCCCCACCATGAAAGGTGTGTCCCTTGATAAAAATTCACCCATTCTATTTGTATATGTATATGATGTGACACTTCATCTTGATCGCTCACTCATCACATCCTCTCTCTATTAAAGAAAACACACGTGGGAGTAGATAGATACTAAATTGATTGAAAGTTGACCAAATTTGAGTTTGACTTAATTTGATCATTGACTAAAGTTGACCACAGTTTGAATATGAGCACAAGACTTTGATTGTAGGCAAATTTGACTGTAGACCTTTGACCATAGGACCGAGCTTGACTCTATGCAAAAAAAATTATTTTTGACTAATGGGAACTTTGACGTCGGGATCAATATTGACTTTAATTTGGAATTGTAAACCTTGTTGAAGAATAATTTCTCATAGAACCAAAGTTGTTGGGTTTTCTCCCAAGTTTGGGTTCCAAGGGGAAAATTATTTTTTTTATTGTGCATGGTTGTATCTTAATGATCTTACTATTTTTATTGCATTTACTGCTGATATTTTATGTGTATAATTACTCAATGATATCAATGGCATAAGATAATTTTTTAAATATCATTAGATAGTAATTATCAGATCGAAAAATTGGTTTCTACTCTTTGTCTTATAGAAAATTCAACATTTAATGGGTTCCAAGTTGCATGGAATAACTTTGGAAAAGAGGATAAGAATGACTCATTGCTGATATTTATGTTGTTAATAATGGTGGTGAGCATGAATAAAAAATGAAAAAGGCTGAAAATTGATGTCATAAGGATAGCTTGGATGAGGAGATGCCGATTTAAATGAGCTATTGAATGATGTAGCAATAGAAATTTCAATGGAAAGTACTGGTAATGGCAACAAGTAAAAAGGTAAAAGGAAAAGAACTGGGTAATAATTCCTTTGGCTAAGTTCAACAACTAATGTTTTGAAATTAATCCATGCTCTGCATGAATACTAGGAGGTTGTTTGAAACTTAAACTTAGTCTGGCATGTGGATGTGCTATACTTTATGAATATGTCAATGATGAAATGAATTTATATGTTATGCCATTTTACTTGATAAATTATCACCAAGAATAATTCTTGTGGGAGAATGATTGTTTGTGTCCTGAAAAATGTGATGATTATATCAATCATGTTTGGGATAACATGATGAGGTTATCCAATGAGCCACCCCTATCATTTAAGGAAATCGATTGAGCAAGTTTGAAGTCTTGCTATTATTTGTTATTATTATCATTTATGTGCCATGCTTATACTATGTATGTGACAAGGACATGTTGATTATGGTATCATGGTATATACTAACAACTATCTGGTTTCCTTGGTCAATTAATGAGGCACATATGCCATTGAGTATTATCTTGGGATAAAAAACAACTTAGTGCATACAATTAAACTATTACCACCACCAAAGTGCTAGCTAGTGACTTATATACTTGTTAAACTTTGACACCTGCCTTAATGGAGGTGTGATGATATTGGAGGACAAGTATACAACTTGGAGAAGAGGGGTTACCTAGGCCTAAGAGGTGTGATGATATTGGAGGGTGGTAAATAGATTCCTATTGATATAATACTATCTATGGTAGTACCCACACTCACTGGGAGGTGAGTGAAGGGAGGTGGGGGGGTTGGGGGGCCTTATTTGGACATGTACAAAAAGGTTATGTGGATCAATATAATCACCATTGAGTTCTTTCTTTGACTGTGAACCACTCAGTGAGCTGGATTTGGAGATGGAGACAGAGCTTGATGAAGGATGCGTGGAGAAAATATAACATTGAGTGATTACTTTGGCTAATAAAAAACTTAGTGTAGGAGAAAAGAGGAAGCCACAAAGATAATTATTAGTTAACGGCTTGAAAAAATTTATGTTTAAGCTATGATTTAATATGGTTTAAAATTTTGAGCTAAATGTTTTTCTTGAAGGAGCCTTCAGCATAATGAATATCATGGTTGGACTTTGGAGGAGGATTACGCTCCAAAATCAATTAATCAAGCAGGTTGATGTGTGGTGGAAGCATTGCAGACTTGATGAAGCCATTGGGAAAGTTTTCTCAAATGAAGGTGTCATACCCATGTGAGTTTCTAGTTACACAACTGCAATTGTAAATGTAAATATGTAAAGAGGTGTATATTAAAATCTAGAAAACTTTTTATTAAAGAATATAACACTATGGATATTGTGTGTTTTGGGCATAACCACACCGAGGACAATGTTTCTTAATTAAGGGGGTGTGGTTTGTAATAACCCTTTTTCCAACCCCTCTTTTAAAAGTAACTACGAATTGTAATTCATGTAAATAATAAGGAAATATAAATAATGATTGGGCCCAAAAAGGACCCAAGTTACCAAGTCAAACTCTTCCCATGGCTCCTCACACTCTATGACTTCTCATGTTCACGATGACGAACATGAGAAAAAGGCAGAAAGTATAGTCAAAGGAAAGATTGCATTTCATGACAAATATGGTTTTTAGTTGCAGATTCATGTGATTTTTCTGATTTTTCATATTTTTGTGGATAGTCTACAATTTTAGTTTCAATTGTGCCCCAAAATAATTGCGTTTTTAGTACATACTTTAGTTCTACAACATGATTATTCTGCATGGATGAGTTTTGTTTATAGGAAAACTCATGCAACTGATACTACACTGTCCTTGTCTTTAATCTTAACTGTGTCTTTCTCTGAATAGACATGCATGCGTTACTGATGAGAGAATATTCAGTTACCTGGAGTACACTAGTTGGATACATGCATGCATTAACTAATTGAACTCACAATTAGTTCCTCAAACAATTTGGAACTAATTTAACTGGACATAACTCAGTTAACTAAGCTAATTAATTACAACTCAAATATAACTCATCCTTATCTCCTTAATTAAGGGATAATCTCCTTAATTTAAGGGATAATTGTTGCATGACTTCACAAAGACTTCTAGCTTTAATTTCTCCAACTAATTAAGTCAAGATGAATTAATTAATTATTTTTCAAGTAGCTAGTGAGACTAAATTCGAATTTTAATTCTCAATTTTAATTTAAGGAAAAATTAAAATTGGAATATTCTTGTTGCCACATTTCAACAATCTTCTCCTCAAAAGATTCCTCAAAATCCATAATAACATGGCTCGGTCATGTTGATTTGACTAAAGGAGATAGATGAAATTCATCTAAGAGTTCATCAAGAACCTTGATTGGGCCATGTTGGTTACCTATACCAATAGGTTTCATATCTCATGATTGGCAAATAAAAGTGCCAAATATGCTCCACTTTGCTGCTACAAAGGTTCCATATTTGCAAGAAAAGACAAGGTGTGTATATGCCTCCA